>JAQMWT010000573.1:0-94375 GCA_029834535.1 Chrysophaeum taylorii | reverse complement strand
CACATCTCCTGGGGAAATGTGATAATACGGAAGAAGCCGTTGATGAACATGGAGGAGTAAAACTACAGAGGCCACATGAGGTAACACAACTTCAGTTCATATTCAGCGGTAAAGTTATTAACTAACTAACTTCAGACCTCTCCCGAGCATGGGAGCCAGGCCGGACAGGCAGGAGCCGATCCGGAATCACAGAGGAAAATCACGCAGTTGGGGCCGAGGCGAGGGACGAGGATTCGTTGATGACGGACCGCCACTGCGCGCGGTCTTGTGCGAAGTCGTGCAAAAGCGTCGCAGGCCGCAAACGTGTTGGTCTACGAACAATCGACCTGTCCGTCGCGTTCTGCCCAACCGAGCGAACCCCATCCCAGCGCGGACTTTCCGGGTGCTAACCGGCCAGCCCCGGGACTTTTCGCCTCGGTAAAGTCATTACCAAGACACAACAAGATTTGGGCTTGGTCAATGAAGTGACTCTCTGAATGAATGCTCTCGGCGAGAGCTAGTGGAACTTTAAAAGGTAGTGAAGGTGGAGGAGAGGGTAACGAGATTGCTTGATCCTCTTTAATTTGACATATATAGCAGAAACGCCATCACCCTCAGGGTAAGAGTCTGGCACCGGATTAATGGCGGAACAGTGCTGTGGCACAAGCCGATGCGTGAGGGCGAGGAGCTGATTTAAGACCTGTGGGATGAGAGTGTTCTACTGCAATTCATCCAAACGGTCTTCTTCAATGAAGTGAGGTGTTGTGAATGGGTCATGAGGCGACTTGAGGACCTTGTTGTAGGGAAGGATGATGGGTAGTTTGGATAAACTCGTTTCTGAGTCGTACAAGTGTGTCGTCAGGTACACCGTGCACCACATCATGTTGATCATTCAGAGCAAGAGTGAATCTGCTGAGGACTTCACAAACTTTGATCAATGTCACCAGAAGTACGTTTGTGTTTGATGTTGGAGGAAAGAGGCGGTTTTCTAAGGCACTTCCGTTGGTAACAGCCTTTTCCAAATCGGATGCTTCCCGTTAGTTAATAAGGCATCAGGGTCCTGGCTGGAAGGGTGTATTGGTTGTAATCTGCGAAGGGGAGTCAGAGGCCGATGATGAGACCTTAGGCGAGTAGTTTAGCGACATTTCGGTCGAAGTGGTAAAATCTGAGTGGAGCTGAGGATGATATCTAGAAGCTAGCAGCTTCGCAAAATCTCTCCGCTCAGTATCAGTAAAAGCAGAGTTGGATTGCATCTCCTCAAACACACAGATGGTGGCTTGTTTTCATCGGTACTTGGGTTATATTCGGAGATATGGCGCATGAGCGAAAAGAGGTTAAGCATCCAGGAATGGTTTATAGGCAGCAGCAGCAGCCTTAATAACCGATTGCTTATTATTTTGCGACCGCACAGCTGTGACCAGGAAGGACATGTGTTCCAGAAGTATAGTCTAGTTGCTCTTTTCAAATTCAGAGGATAAGGAATTTGAGGGGAGTCTGTGATGATCGAGGATGGAAGGACCATGTCAGCAGGCATACTATGCTGAGCATATAAATCCTGTACAAGCGTATAAAGATGAACAGGGAGGAAGTAGACTCGGAAGATACTGGCCCGAAGATGGCCAATACAAGAGGATTCACAAAAAAAGGACGTTGTAGTCGCATTGCGCGGAAAAATAATAATAAAACTTCGCTTATTGTGATCAGCGTTGAGGCAGTGAAAGAGTAACAGTTGAGATGGGAATGAATGTATGAATAACCAAAGTTTGTAGAACTAGCCAGATGATCTATTACACTTTTGGGGAGTTCAGGGTCAATTCTCTTTTAGTATGTCGCAATATCGATAAAGAATGGCATCCTGTCCAAGACACTGCATACTAACTAACTAACTAACTAACTAACGACCTCTCCCGGGCATGGGAGCCAGGCTGGGCCGGCAGTAGCCGGTCCAGGATCACAGAGCAAAAATCACACAGTTGGGGTAGAAGCTTGGGATGAAAGTGCATGGATGGCGGACCGCCACTGCGCGCGGTCTTGTGCGACGTCGTGCCACGAGTTGAAGGGGATGTCGCATTTCCGGAGTGCCTTGGCGAGCGACCTCCCGTACGTCATCTGCGGAGCCCCCGGTGGGCGCTTAGAGCGGGCCCAAGACGAGAGCATCTTGCGAGGGAGTCGGGAGAAGGGCATGCGGGCGACGTGACCGGCCCAGCGGAGCTGGCGGCGCGTGACGTAGACGTCGATGGACTCGAGGCCGAGGCGCCGCCGCAGGATCTCCGTTGAGATGTAGTGGGACCTAACTTACTAACTAACTAACTAACTAACTAACTTCAGACCTCTCCCGAGCATGGGAGCCAGGCCGGACCGACAGGGGCCAGTCCGGAATCACGGGCCTGTAGACGAGGAGCGCCGAAAGGTCGGTCGGCGGAGAGTGACCATCAAGCTTGTCGCCATGCGACGAGGAGACCGCGATGTGACTGACAACCAACTCGTCGATAACCTTCCGTCTTCGCCCCCCGGCCATACCACGTCCCACTGCGAACGTTCCGGCTGCCAACCGGCCCGCCCGGGAGGCGAATAGGTGCAACCTGCATACAGTGGAAGGAAACCTGTTGGGATTCTTTCTAGGTACCACGATAACACGAGGTGGCTTGGATGGCGGGAGCAGAAGGCATGGTAACTACTATTGGGGCGCGGATCGATATGAAGGTTGAAACTTCCATAATAACCAGATAATCATTTGACGCGTAAACGGAGTCAATGGCTTCATTCAGCTGTGAGCGTACAAAGTAAGAGTCCGGTCAATGGGACACCACGGTAGGTTTCGTCCACTGGCAGGCCTTTTTCGAAGTTGTCAAAGTCAAAGTTAAGGATATCGGCAAGCGTGGGCGGCAGGAAGCAAGTTCGGCTTGCATCGCCGAAGCAGACTTGGACAGCAACCGCGTCATCTCTTCACGATTTGGCTTCCTGCGATTGGAAGTGGGAGGGGTGTTGAAGGACGACGATTCCACAGGCGCCAGAGAGCGAGGAGGGTCTCGGCGAGCAGGAGCTACTCCCCTTGGGACATTAGGCCTTGCCGGATGTGGCATTGGCGACGTCCGAATAGTGGTAGTGGCAAGAAGAGGAAGGGTTAGTTTAACGACATTTTGGTCATCAGATTTGTTCTGAACTCGAATCGGAGATGGTATGATGCATATCTAGAAGGGAACGAAACGTGGCAAAGTCGGCGGCAGGTGGCTTGGTAAATCCGTCAGCGACATTTAATTTGCCAGGGATGTGGTGAACACGAATCTTTTGCAATGAGACGACACATTCGCGAACCAGCGAGTGGACAGGGCCTTGCTACGAGAAGAGCTGTCATGATTGTTGGAGGTGTGTACTGCAGCAGGATTGTCAGACAGGAGCGGTAGGCCCCGAATGAAACGTGCATCCTCAGCAATAGGATAGTGTTCAGCGTCAAAGTCGGATCCCTATATCTGCACGTGTATTTATTTATTTATTTATTTATTTATTATTTATTATTATTTATTTATTTATTTATTTATTTATTTATTTATTTATTTATTTATTTATTTATTTATTTATTTATTTATTTATTTATTTATTTTTATTTGTAAAGAAGGTGGGATTAACAACGAAGGAAAGCCCAAGCAGTATCTTGCGGAGCCAGACTGCTTCGTCAGCACAGATGCTTAGAGCAATGAGTTCAGCTTCATGTGTAGAGCACGAAACAATCCGTTGAATTTTTTGGCTTTTCCAGCAAATAAAGCACTTGAACAAATAGAAGACAAAACCAGTAGAGTTGACTTTCTATCTTCCTGAGCCAGGGATAGGGCATTGTCAGCGTCGACCATGGGGAACCAGAGGGTCAAATTTAACAGTAGCAACATCCATGTCCTGGTAGTCAACGATGGTGGCCAAGTCAACTCGGTTTGACGAGCTGAGACGCGGGTGATTCTCAATAGCGTTGCTTTTTAGGGTGAAACCAAAGACGAAGGGCTCTGTTCTCCGGCTTACGAAGATACCGGATGTTACGAATGGAATGAGGCGTTAGACTAGCGATAAGAGAATGACGTAGGGATACTGGATACGTGGTGGAGGGGCAAGTGTCATAGCTTCCCCACACAGGTCCTGGAAAAGAAAGAAAAGGAAAAAGGGGTAAGTGAGGTCCTCACACAGGTGCTGGAAAAAGAAAGAAAAAGGAAAAGGGGTAAGTGAGACGCTCACAGAGGAGAAGCTTTGAGGAAGACGTCATAGAGGCATTGTGGCAAGAAAGAAAAACAACAGAGATCAGGGCGAAGATCACGAAGTGAGGTAAAGAGCGCGAAGCCGGAGGAAGGAAGGAGCTTCCGTACTGCGGGTGAAAATGTCGCTAAGATTGTGAAGGCGGGGTATGTATTTGAGATCAATGATGTGGTTGCGATGATATTCGGCGACATCCCCTTCAACTCGTGGCACGACCTCGCACAAGACCGCGCGCAGTGGCGGTCCGCCATCCATGCACTTTCATCCCAACCTTCTACCCCAACTGTGTGATTTTTTTTGCTCTGTGATCCTGGACCGGCTACTACCGGCCCAGCCTGGCTCCCATGCCCGGGAGAGGTCCGAAGTTAGTTAAGTTAGTGATATTCGGCGGTACTGTAAAAGCGAATGTCAATATGGCGGGTGCGCCGTGTGAGACATTGGAGACGAACTTGGGTGACGGTGGTGCTATTATCAACATACATTGGACTGTGTGAGGAGGGAGATGAAAGTCATCAAAAAGTTTGAGAAGCCAAGAGAGCTCAGCAGTAGCAGCGTAAAGAGCGAGCAATTCAGCTTCAAAAGAAGAGCGAGCAAGTAAGTACTGCGAGCGGGAGCAGTAGGCTATCATAGATCCAGCAAGGAGAAAGCAAAAACCAGTTGTAGAGTGGCGGTCATCAGGGTCGTCGGCCCAGCTGGAGTCGGAATAACCACAGAGACGAAGGGTAGAATCACGACCAAGAACAAGGGCAAGATCCTGAGAACCGTTGAGATAACGCAGAGTGTGGGATAAAGCGTGCCAGTGGGGTTTACCAAGATTGTGGGAAAAACGCGCGCACTGATTGACGGACCAAGTGATATCAGGGCGAGTCATGATGGAGATGAAGAGGACACAGCCAACAATACGGCGAAAAGGGATGCGTGCCATGAAAATGTGATCTGGAGAACCAGGAGTAGGTAGGACAGTCAGCCGCAAAAGATGAAGACCTTTGGGAGCGGGCGTGAGTTCGGGTTTACTGTTGATGAAGCGATGTTCGGTATGGATTTCACGGATAGCATGGGATTGGTCAAGAGTGAGGGTTCTCCGAGGGCGATGACGCGTAATGCGAAGACCAACGTAAGAGGTGAGATCAAGTTCATTGACGTCAGTGAAAGCGCGGAAACGGAGGAAAAAGGCTTGGTAATGGCCAATGCAATGACGAGGGTGCGCCACAAGAAGATCATCAACGACCAGAACGAGACGTAGAAGGACGGTAGAATTGAGCACGAGCTTGTAATGGCAAGTGTCACCAGATCCGCGGACGAAGCCACAGTCATTGACGAGAAAGCGTTCCAAATAAAGCCACCAATTACGACAAGCTTGTTTGCAACCATACCAAGAGCGACGGTGCTTGTAGTAAACGATTTTGGAACCATCGGTGGGTTGGCGAGGAGCATAGCCTTCGGGTGGCCAGACATAGACGTCTTCGTCAATGAGAGCTTGGATAAAAGCGGAGTTGACATCCAACTTATGCAAATCCCAGTGATGAACAGCAACGCCAGACAGGGGCTTGTATGAAAGCAGAGATGACATCTACAGGACGGCACGTGTCGTGGTAAGCAATGCCGTGAACCTGCGTGTAACCGCGGACAACGAGGCGAGCCTTGTACGATTTGAAGCGGCCAGAGTCATACTTCTTGCGGAGGATCCTCTTGAGGGTACAAATGTTGCCAGACACATCATCATCATCGAAGGAAGGTGCTAAACAAAGGGGAAGGAAGACATAATGAACTAACAAACGAAAGCCAACAGAAGAGACATACAAAGAGTTACAGGAGGAAACAGAAGCGGCGGAGGAAACAGAATCAACATCGTGACAGGATGAAACAGAATGACCCGTATCGACATTGTGACAGGATGAAACAGAATGGCCCGTAAAAAAAAGTTTGTTGGTTGTTGTAACGCGCGTTGGTCGACTTTGCGCGGTCGGCTCCGTTTGGCGCGACTTTGTTTTGCACTTTCTGTTGTTTTCTCTCTTTGGTGCTCTTTTGCACTTTCTGTTGTTTTCTCTCTTTTGCACTTTCAGTTGTTTTCTCTCGAGCTCGTAGAATGGTCGGTTCACGTGATGGGGTGATCAGTCCCAGTGAAACCGGCAAAATCTGTCTTGAGCGGGGTATACTCGAATGGAAAGAGCATCGGTTTGCGGGAATAATGAAGACAACTACGTGCGTCACTTCAACTACGACTTCAACGATCGCGACTTGATTGCCTTCCTTCTTGACTTTCGGAATATCAAGTGCCGGCACCTGTCGTCGTCCAATCAGCAGTATGGGTTCCTTCGTCCTTCCGGACATGGCGAGAGCCTCCTCTGAGGGATTTTTCATATAATTGGTAGTACACACATGGCGCGCAGAGCTACTACTGTGAGCGCTGCCCGAGCATTGGAAAAAAATCTTGTCCTGACCGAAGGAAAGAAACACGTTGCTTGCTGCTCTGCGCGGACGAGACGGACAAAGTTGTTGCCACACAGCATACTGCGCGCACGAACAATAATTTATTTCTTCATTGCGGCGGCGGCGGCCCGGATTAATTAATTAAGTACGGGGATCCCCCTCGTGTGTGACGGGAGACCGAGTTTTTCAAAAACGCCGGGAGCACCATGATTCCTTGCCCGAAGACTCTTTGGAGATGGAGGTTGATGAGGAAGAATCAGACGAAGATATCGAGGTCGTTGTTCAAGAAAAACAATGAACACCATCCACGACTGATTCCTCCTCCTCCTTCGCCCCGAATTTGACGCGAACGAACCGAAGAGCACCAGACCTAGGCAAGAGCGCGCAGGGGGCACGGAACTGACGGGGCAGGGACGACCGGCGCTGGCGTTTAAGAAAAGAAAAAAAAAAAACTTGCGTTCACTTCAGACCGGGTTGGCGATAGGGCGACGTGACCACGTGACTGAAAAAAGGTATTGTCGTGTGGATGATGTCTAGACCGGTGAATGAATCTCCTCCTCTACAGACGCGAATCGAGAGTAGTTTGAGAGGACGCGCGACGAAGTTTGGTTTCTCGAGATGGCAATCACAACGAGCGAGTCCCTCTCTTCCCGCACAAATAAATAGCGCTGGAAAAACAAAACACATCTTTTCGTCCGGCGAGTGCGTTCGCCTCAAGTATCTTGACGATCTGAATAACTCCGGAGGCAGGCCCCGACTTGCCACGACGACTTGACTTTACCAACAACCTTGACGGTCGAAGACGAGCGACAATAAGAGCATAGGGGGGATGAAGCCGACGACGAACTGAACTACTGGTTTGCGGCGTACCACAGCCAGATCCAACATCGACCTTGCGTGAAAGCAATGGAGGTGCGGGCTATTCGATGGGTAGGAGATGTTCAGACACCACTTGCCATCGCTGCTGTGTCTTTATCTCAATGCCCTTGCTTGCGACATTCGAGGCAAGACTCTGATTGCCCCCCCCCCCGTCGCGCCGTCGCTTAGGATCATCTCCTCCTTATGGAATGCTGGCAAGTCGCAGCGCACGGGCGGCCTTGGATGGTGTGTTCTTTACCGTATTTCGCCACGGGCGCTTACAGCCTGGGGTTGATGGATGATCCTTTTCGGATCGGCGGGTGAACTTTTCTTTTGGGGATCCAGCGGCGTCGATTCTTGCGGATATAATTCGCTACCTGCAAGTCGTCGCCACTTTCGAGTCGCTCCTCATATGCGGCTCCGACGTCATCTTTGTCGCCACCACCACCACCTTGAATATAGAGGCTGGCGGGATGATCGGCTTGCGATTCCCGGGCGATGATCTTGCACGCCAGTCTCGTAGTTGAGAAGCGTTCGCAAGCGCAGCCGAGATTCACGGACATGCATCTGGGGTGGTAGCAAAATGATGACCCGAGTAGTAGTAATTCGATTATTTTCCTCGCGAGTTCCATAATCGTTGTTTAATACTCTTAAAAATGATCTTCGTCTTTGATGCTGCTGCTGACCAGCCGGACAAAAACCAAAAAGGCGCCCCCCCCAGACGACGACGACGACGACGAGGAGAAGGCTGTGCGTTGTGTTCGACCATAGGCACATGCCTAAGAAGTCAAGTCAAGTCAAGTCAAGTCCAGTCAGAAAGAAAGAAACTCACGCATACGCTGGCGGTCCGCACTCTAATATTGTTATTAATTAATCCGCGGACTCAAATTATTATTATTATTATTACGATAACTCAAATTATTACGATATATATCCTCTTCTATTTAATCTAATAGATGAAAACAAACTCCGCCGCCCGAAAAGCCAACATTGTTATTACAATGGCGAATTTTTAAAGAAGAAGAAGAAGAAGAAGAAGACATAAGATTCATAGTAGTAGAAGCTCGGCCATGAGGGCGCCTTCGACGATTTTGTCGCCTTCGGAGACGAACAGCGACTTGAGCAGAGCGGATTTTGGGGCCTTCACCTTGACCTCCATCTTCATCGCCGAGACGACAAAGATTTCTTGGCCTTGTTCTACCGAATCGCCTTCTTTGACGAGAACTTTGTCCACGGCCCCCGGCATGGGCGAAGGCACGTGATTCGGGTTCGACGCGTCGGCCATAGGTCCGTCGAACTCGCCTTCGGAAGCGGGGCTTTTGACTTCGACGCGCTGTTCGCGGCCGTCGACGTCAAAAACAATGGTTCGCATTCGACCAGCCTTGACGGGTCCGACGCGAGTTAGGGTTATTTTTTCGCCTTTGACTCGGATGCTCTGGCCGATTTCGAACGAATGCCAAAACACGGGGGTTGGGATGAGATGGGCGAGCTCCGTTTTCTCGGCGCAGAACTTTTGATAATCGGCGAAGACTTTTGGGTAGAGAATCGCCGACATCGCCCGGTATTCGTCGACTCCTAATTCGGAACGAATCTTATCAAAGTCCGCGGGCGGTAGTACCGCCGAAGGACGCTCGGTTAAAGGCGTCTTGCCCTTCAAAATTTTAGCCTGCACGTTTTTTGGAAAGCCGCGGTGAGGAAAACCGAGACGGCCCTCCATCAACCCGACCACCGAATCTGGGTAGTCGATGTTGTCCATCGTCAGCACGTCCGACGCTTTTTTTAGGTTCTTGTTGATGAGGAAGAGCGCGAGGTCGCCGACGCACTTGGACGACGGCGTGACTTTGATGATGTCGCCGAACAGATCGTTCACATCCCGGTACATGTCCAGCACGTCCTCCCATCGATCGCCCAACCCCATCGACTGGCATTGGACGAACAGGTTGGCGTACTGGCCGCCCGGGATCTCGTGATCGAAAACCCGAGCAGAACCGGCGAGCATGCCGGTTTCGAACGGAGAGTACATCTCGCGGACGCGCATCCAGTACATGTCTAGGGGTTCGAGCGACATGTAGGAAATCCCCGGAGACCGGGGGAGGCCGTCCATCGCCGCACAAAACGCGTTCAACGATGGCTGGGACGTGAGGTCTGCCATCGACGCGACGGCGAAATCTATGATGTCGCAGCCGCACCGCGCCATCTCCATCGCCACGGCCAACGACACCGAGGACGTCGCGTGCGTGTGGAAGTGGATTGGAACGTCGTTCGAAATAGACCTAATCGCTTTCACCAGGACCTCGGCGGCGGCGGGTTTCATCAGTCCGGCCATGTCTTTCACGCCGACGATATGAGCGCCAGCTTCGATCAAGGATTTTGTGACGTTTTTGTAATACTCCACGTCATAAACCTTGGACGTGGAGATGTCGGACGTGTAACAAACGCAGCATTCTGCAATTTTCCCGTTATCCCGCACGGCTTGGATCGCGACTCGCATCTGCTCGACGTCGTTGAAGCAATCGAAGATGCGGAAAACGTCCATGTTCTTGGACGCGAGCCTCACGAACTCCGTGACGACGTTGTCTGGGTAGGACGTGTACCCCACCGCGTTCGAGCCTCGGAACAGCATCTGGGTGCAGACGTTAGGCGCGGCGCGCCGGATTTCCTCCAGTCGATCCCACGGATCTTCGAACAAAAAGCGGTACGCGACGTCGAACGTCGCGCCGCCCCAACACTCGAAGCTAAAGGCTTTTGAGAGTAATTGTGATGCGACGGAAGCGCCCTTCACCAGATCCAGCGTCCTGACTCTCGTCGCCAAAAGGGATTGATGGGCGTCGCGCATCGTCGTGTCGGTGATGAGGACTTGCGGCTGATCGCGAACCCATTTCGCCGCGGCTTCTGGCCCAGCCGCGTCCAGCACGCTCTTCGCGTTGACCGTAGGACCACCTTTAACCACAGCAGGAGGTTCCGGCGCTTCGCGCGGTGCTTTTGGGTACTTTGACCTCGGTCTTTCGGTGTGGAGGACTTCGCGCGCTAAATACTTGGTCAATTTCGACGGCGGCGTCGCGTCGGGTTTTGGAATTCTCGATTTTTTTCTCGTCGAGCCGCCCTCCTCCGGCACGACGCGGTCGGAAAGTTCGAGGAACTTGCCCAAGGCCCGGTACTTCTCGTAGCGCTGCGACACCAGATCCGAGGGCGAGTAGGATTCGAATTTTTTCAGGTTGGTGGTTATGAACGAACAAATTCTGCCCGCGGTTTCGGGAAAATTCGAGAAAGATTCGGAATCTTTTTCGTAGATAACGTGGTCGACCACGCCCAAGTCCCGGAGTTGGTAGGCGTAGATACTCTGGGCAGTAGCGAGGGCGTAACAGTCTTTCGGAAACTGCTGCATCTTGTGGGCATCGCTCTCGTACCGTCCGAGAATCGAAGCGGCGCCTTCGGGCGAGATCACTCCGTAATACGCTTGGGATAACATGCCGACGGCGTTGCCCATCGCGACCCCCAAAGCGCCGCCCGACCCGCCTTCCCCCAGCACCACGGTGATCATCGGCACCTTCAAGCCCGCCATAACCGTAAGATTCGTCGCTATCGCTTCGGATTGGCCGGAATTTTCGGCGGGAAACGACGGCCACGCGCCGCACGTGTCGACGAACGTGATCACCGGGAGCCCGAACCGCTCGGCAAGTCCCATAAGTCTCTTCGCGGTGCGATAGCCCGCCGGACTCGGCATTCCGTAGTTCGCGGCCTGCATGTCGCCGGGAGTGTGTCCTTTCTGGCATCCAATCACGACGACCGTCCTTTCGTCGCCGAACCTCGCCAACCCGCCTTTAATACAAGAGTCCGACCCGACCTGCCCGTCGCCCGACAACTCGACGAAGTCGGAAAACAAAACGTCCAGCACATCCCCGAACTGCGGCCTCTTCATCGACCGCGACACCGCGTAGTCTGGCATTTTCTCTTTTTCCTCTTCCGTCACCGGCGTAGCTTCCGGTTTTGGGAGGTCGCCACTTTTCGCCGTCAACAGCCCCAAGATCTTCAGGACCGCGCCTTTCGGATCGTCCGTCGCGACGTCGACGGCGCCGTTTCGCTTGCAGTACTCCGCACTCTGGAACTCCGCGGGACACGCCTCGTCGTACCGTTCTTGGTTCATCTCGAACATGGTGTTCAGAATCACTCCCGGACCGGCGAACCCTATGCGCGCGCCCGACGCCGCCACGCGAATATCCGCCTGCATCGCGTACGACGCCGACACCCCGCCGTA
The DNA here is from genome assembly GCA_029834535.1 of Chrysophaeum taylorii. Lineage (NCBI taxonomy): Eukaryota > Pelagophyceae > Pelagomonadales > Pelagomonadaceae > Chrysophaeum > Chrysophaeum taylorii. The sequence continues at coordinate 82,614 of JAQMWT010000573.1, read as the reverse complement.
CGTCGGGTCCTCCAGGACCGAAATAAACGGAAGACCGCGGTGTGCCTCGACGGCCACCGACACCTTGGCCATCTGCATCAGCGACAGCGTGCCCTCCTGCATCCTCGCGCCGCCCGTCTTGCACGCGACGACGATCGGAAGTTTATGTTTGGTCGCGTACTCGAAGGCCCGCGTCACCTTCTCGCCCTCGGCGCACCCCAGCGAGCCCCCCAGAAACCCAAAATCGTGCCGGCACCAAACCACCCCATCCTCCAGCTTCACCTCGACCGCACAGAACTTCTTCGTCTTCACGACGGCATCCTTGATCTGATCAGAGTAGCTCCGCCCGCCGAACGAAAACTCCAAAAAATTCGTCGAGCACACCTGCGATGTTCTTGGTGTTGTTGAAGAAGAAAACGAAGAGACTCGAGAGTCAAACACCCACCTCCTCAAAGAGCGTCGTCGTCGTCGTCATTGTCGCGCGGATTTTCGGAAACTAGGGTTTGTTCTTTCTCTTTTAACACTTCTTGTAACAACATTGATTTCGACGACGACGACGACGACGACCTCCGTCACATTGATAGGCGGTGTAAAATATACGGGAGGAAGAGTGCGAAGAGGAAGAAAGTAGGTCTCTTCTCGATGCTCTGTCTTTTAAAAGGGACAAAGCCGCTGCTGCTGCTTACGTGCTGCTGCATCTTGCGTGTCGACGCCCGTCGGCAAGACAACGCACAACAACACCAACGGATGCCCAGGCGCGAGACCACTTCTTCGTTTTTGTGCCCCCAGCAGCCCAGAGGACTGAAATTAATCAACAAACGTGCGTGGTGGTTATGGGACTGTCGTCCGGCAGAGCGACGCGAGCGGGCTTTGAGATACCACAGCAGGCCGGAAAACCGAGCGGAAATGGAGGCGGACGTCGCCATACTCTACTTGTTGTTGTTGTTGTTGTTGTTGTCGTCGTTCTAAAGTAGTGTCCGCGTCAATCGGAGGATATTATGAACCTGCGCTTTCCTATATAATCGGATCGGACGCGTCTAGGATTGATTGAACTTGGTGCCTGACTGACTGTAATTAACAGTTGGCGCGTTGGCTTCCTCCTCGTTCTCGATCAGAGGCAAGCACAACAAACTCCGATGCGCGGGAAGCGTTCGAGGTAAGAAGGCTGCAGCGCGACGGCCGTGCCAAACGTCTCGTTCTGGTCACGTTTTTTCGGGGGATTGATCTGGATTGTGATAGAGTTGTCGACGTATCCCGCACCTTCATATGCTGGGGGACTTTACCAGTCGCGGTGAAGGCTCCGTGTCGCGCGATGCTTGGAAGCTGCGAGTAGCAAGGTCGCGGTAGTCTTTTTTTTTTTTTTAAATGACGCTCTCCCAAGTGGTGGTGGTGGTGGCTGAGGGCACTAAGAAAGGAATTTCGAGCCGCCGGTTCAATCTAGGGCGCGGCTTGTTGTTCTCGAGATTGATGCTCTTTTTGAACTGCTGCTTTTGGAACGTTGTTGATTGGGCGCCGCGCGCGCTCGTCCCCTTGTTGCCTTGTTCGAGGGTTCTCTTTGGCGATGGCAGAATGGATGCTAGAGGAGCGTAGCGCTGCTCTCCTCGGGCCATCCTCATATTGAAGCTCACCTCACCTCGTCGACGACACTCGCTGGTGTGTCGGAAGGATGATCGTCAACTTTTTTTTTTTCGCGAGCCTTTGTTGTTATTATTATTATTATTAGCCACACGCTCGGGAATTGCGGTCTTGGAGGCGTTGTCGTCGTCCTGACAAAAACGCGCGTACTTTTTGATGCTTGGTTGAATCCTACCGCGCGCGCGCGAATGGTCGGTTGGTTGGCAATCAATTATAAGGAAAGTGCAGCTGACGGGGTGTTGGTGCGCACAGAATGTGAATGATGATATCATCGGAGGCATGAATTTTGAATTAAATTACATTATATCATATTAAATTTAGTTGTATTGGGCGAAGCGGAATTTCACCACGTCAGCAGCAGCACGATATTTGGGCCACGTCGGCTACGATACCTTCCCGCTAAGTTTCGGAAATTTGGGGGGGGGGGGCAAACAAAATTCCTCATCTACACTCTCGTCCTGAGGGAGGGAGGGAGGGAGGGAGGGAGAGAGAGACGAATCGGCCGACTGGTCTCTCCCCATTGAGGAAGGAAGGAAGGAAGGAGTGAGGCACCGGCGTGAAGAGTGTCTCAGAGACAGGCCTGTGGTGGTGGTGGTGGTGGCAGAGAGAGTGTGTTGATCGAGCGAGGTCCGTCGGGAAGAATCTTGGAAGAATTGTTCTTCAGAATCCGTTGAACGGGCTTTGAGTTCGTAACGTTGTTGAAGGCTCACAGTTACGAGAGTGTATGGGCAGAGATGGCGTCTCAGGAGGCCGCACCCATGGCGTACCTCGTATGGCCGCCGTACACGATGCAACCCCTCGCGACCTCGGTGATCCCCGAGGAAAAGACGAGGCCGACGACGTTCTTCCGGCCGCAAAACTACGTCGTGGTGCGTTTCTAAAATGAAAACCCCCCGATTTGATTTTGTTTTCTCTCATCAGGTCCCGCCACCGCCGCCGCCGCGGTTTAGTCCGTGTAGTTATCGGTCGTACGATCAGTCGGCCTGCTTGATCTGCCTCCAGCCGACGCCCGCGGTCTCGGCGGCGCGAGGAGTACACGTTCGGGCGCTGCTGCTATGCACTTGTATCAGAATGATGCGCGACCATCAAGCCGTTCCGGTTCCCGACGTTCGCCGGAAATACGCGAAGAGCTGCCGGGCTTGTCGATATTGGCTCGAGCTCGGGATTAAGAAGATCGAGAGCCTCACGAAGAGCGCTGGCGTAAACATCCAAGACCTGTTGGCCGCGCAGTCGCGGTTCTGGGCGGCGTCGAACTGCGACGCCAACGGACCAGTTTTAGGCTTTTACTCGCCACATCCGGAGGATATGCGACCGAGGAGCCTTCGGAAGCCGTTGATCGATTTTGTCAAAAAGAACGTTACCGTCGAAATGGTAACTGATTTTCAGTTACGCCTCTCGAAGGTCGCGCCCGCTCGAAGGGTCACTTTGGAAGGGGAAGAGGAAGTTGCGCCGCCGCCGCACCCTCCGATCATCGAGGACCTCGTCGTAGTCGACGACGACGACGACGACGAGGCGGTCACCCCGAAATTTTTCAACATTTGAGTTTTGCACTCGCCGCCGCCGCCGCTGCTGCCAAAAAAACAGGAGTCAGACTCGACTCCCCGGGTTTTTTTTCTCGCGCCCCACCACCATTCATCCACCCACCTGCTGCCACTCCCGAGAATGAATAATATGACGTTACTTGTTCTTCCTAAATTAAACTAAACCAAATATAAGCCCTCCCTCACACCACCGCCTCGTCGACGACGACAAGGTGGTGCCGCTCGTCCACAGCAATTCGGGAGGCTTGGGACGACGGTTTCCAAAGGTTGGCAACGACCGCGCCGACGACGATCATGGCCACCCCGGCCAACTGCCTCGGGGAGGCCGGGGCGTCGCAGAAGAGATGGTCCCACAGCAGAACAAGCGGGATCTCGGCATAGAGGAGCGAAACGACGTGGACGTTCGACGTTAGGAGCAGGGCCGCAGTTCTCAAAAATAGGGAGAGAGGGAACGAGAGGACCTCTACCCCCAAGAGCAACACCAATCTCCGGTCGGCGACGAGGCGCTCGATGGCCTTCTGAAGCTCGGGGACCGGGACGAGGGCCGCCGCGACCGCGAGCGCCACGAAAGCCTGCGTCGCGCACACGGCCGTCGCTTTGTGACCTTTTAGTTTTCTCGAAGTCACGACGCACGCCGCGGCATTCAGGACAGCAAACCCAAACGACCCCGAATACCCGATCGCGCGGTCGCGGAGGCTCGGTGTGCAGACGCGGCGGCCGGCGGTCACGACGACGCACGTCCCCGCAAATCCTGCCGCGAGCCGAAGCCCTTCTGCTCTCGACGGGAGCTCCCCGTCCACCACGGCCGTCATCGCCGTCGCAAAGCACGGCATCGAGAACATGATCGTGTTGGCCGACCCGAGGTTTATGTGCGTCACCCCCGCCATCGCCGCGTTCAGCGCGACGCCGCCCAGCACGGCCCGAAGGACTAGCCACCCCGACAGCCGCGGCCGCCCGATGGCGAGCAGCACCGGGCACGACACGCCGTTCATCGCTAGGGATATCACGGTCCAATGCACCTGCGAGCAGGCGAGCCACTTGGCGTCCATCGCCTGCAGCGACGCGGACACGGCTGACCCGACGATCAGCCCAGCTGCCATGGTCTCCATAGTAGTAGTAGGGTAATTATAATGTTTTGGATAGGGTAATAGGGTAGGGTAATAATAATGCTTTCTACCCACCCTATTTTGGACGGACGGAGACGATCGTCGACAACCTGTGGGAGAAGCGCGACGTCCTCGAGCTTCCGCACGTCGTCGGCGGCGAGGGCCAGATTATCGCGTTCAAGCAGGCGATGGTTTGTCTTCTCAAGGAATCATCGCTGATATCCAACGGCCGCGAACACGACGTCCTATACGCGGTCGAACGGATGCGACCGTTTTTTCTTCGAATTCGGCGCGCCCCGGAGGATCGTCGTCATCCAATGCTCCTCCTACTACTACGATGAGCGCCAGCCTCAAGTGCCGCATGGCCCACCTCTTGGTCGACGCACAATGTTTCGAGGTCGCTACTATCTATGCCGCGGTAGACGGCAGGGACGCGTGGCTAGGCGAGTTCAGCTTTACGCTTTTCTTCAACTCCAGAGAGTTCAAGCCTCCCCACGCGCCAACCCGGACCACGACGCCCGCTCTTGCTTCGACCCCACCGCTGCACCGGACCTCGCTGGCACGACCCTCAAGATGCTGATGGCAAACTATAGCGCGCCGAGTGCAAGAGCGCCTACGGTCGTTGGTTGGCCTCGGGCCGGAACGACCCAGAAAAATTCTGCTGCTTCGTCAACGGCAACAACTACCTCCTGTACTGGTGGTGCGCTTCTTTGAAGGAATCTCCTCGGTCGCTGTACGCAGCAACTCGTCTGCTGCCCTCCAAGCAAGCTGCAAAGAAGGGAAGACAACAACAACAACAACAACAACAACCCCCTGGCTAACGAAATCAGAGTAACAACCCTCGCGCACGAAGAAGAAGCTCCTGGTGAGGGTGATGACCTAAATGTGGCAGCCTCGTATGCTCCTCGCGTCGCGAGGTCGGTTCGTTGCCTTCGGTTGCGTTCCGATCAGCCCCCCAGAGGAGGCCTCCAGTCCAGCCCAGTCCAGTCATCACGAGGGTGGCGATAACGCCGTCGTAGTCGACTTTCTCGACCACCTAGCGGCCATCGCGTCGCGCAGTACGACGCGCACTTTTTTATGGCGTTCGGGAGCCCCGCAGTGATGGGCCGGCCACAAGATCCCCCACCGGGCTCTCAACATACTGGATGCGAGAGAAGTTGATCGTTCTTCGAGATTGGGTTGTCGGCGGCGATCCAGTACGGGCGTAGCATCTTCGCCTGGCTCTGCCCGAAGGCGGTGCCATCGCATGCTGAAGAAGAGGAATTTCCTATTTGTGTCGCAGATGGCTGGCGCACAGTAGTGATCGGGATTGCCCTATGCCCGCGCGGGCAGACGGTCAGCCGTCCAAATCGCCGACGGGGCCGCGCGCGACGGAGTCACGTATCTCGACGTAGTCTTCCTCCTCGAGCTCCTTCAACCTCGACGAAGGGCCAGGGTGTTAATAACCTGGACGATCGGCCATACGGTCTTGTCCGAGATGCGTGCCGTGCAGACGTCGGCGAAATTCGAAGCGCGAGTCGCCAGGCCGGAGACGCGCTCGACCAGCTCGAGTGCGCGGCGCGGTCGAAATTCGCGGCGTACGCTCAACGCAGCAACATCAACGAGCGATCGCTTGCGCTCCATCGAGCGCCTCTTCCGAACTTTTTTGTATATCTCGGGGAGATTGACGAGAGCCCGAAAGCTGTTTCGTTTTTACTACTGGCGGCACCCAAGCCGCGAAAAAGCGTCGCTCGCGGCCAAAGCAATGGAGCCGCGCCGTCGTGGGTCCTGTCGGAATGCTGGGTGGTGCGCGAGCGTCGTCGAAAATCATCGCGCTGGCTTCTTCTTCTTCTTCTTCTTCTTCTTCTCCAAAAAGTAGATGGTGTCTCGCACATGTTTAGACGAGGCGGCGCGGCAAGCCTCCACGCTTCCGCCGAATCGAAGATGATCCTTCGGTGCCGTTCGTGCATCGCTTCCAGGCCATTTGGCGCGCGCTTAGAAAGAAACCAACTTCGGGGGGGTCCGACAGGGATGGTGCTGATCTCGAACCGGACACGTCACTCTTTTCCTGGTCGGCGTCAACAGGATACTACTACCTTATATGGGGTTGAGTTGACCTCACAGCAGCCGCTTGATGATGGCCTGGGCCGGACAGTAATGACTGAGTTGTTGTTCCTGAGGAACCGCGAGTAGTCACCGCAATCCCTCGAAGAGCTCCCTCCTCCTCCTCCTCGACACTTTCGCAGTTCACCGCGACATGCTCCGTCGTCTACACTTGTGCTGAGTCCCGCCGCCGCCGCAACTCGAGGATACGACGAACCTTACCCTCCCGCGATGCGATACGCGACAGCCTTGTGCTTGCTTGGCGTCGTCCGCGTTGTTGGCGCCTTCTTGAACGGCGTGAGCGACTGCGACGAGGTGTTTAACTATTGGGAAGCTATCGCCTTTGGGCTGCAGACGTGGGAGTGGGCGCCCGAGTTCGCGCTGCGGAGCTTCGCGTTCGTGGCGCCGTTTAGACTTGTGAACAGTTTTCACGGCATTCGAGTTGTGTTAGGACTTTCGAGTGCCGCGGCCGAAGCAGCATTGGTGACGGCGTCGCCGAACCCGCGGACCCTGCTCGCGCTGCTCGCGTCTTCTCCAGGCATGTGGACCTCGTCGACGGCTCTGTTGCCGTCTTCGGTCGCTACAACTCTGGCTTTCTGCAGCCACGCCTGCTGGATTCGAGGGAACCGCCTTGGTTTAGCCGTCTTCGCAGCGGTCGTGGCGACTTTGTGGTGCGGCTGGCCCTTCGTCGCGGTGGTGTTTTTGCCGTTCTTCGCCGACTCTATGGTCGGAAGACCTCGCGACTCGGTGATTTTTGGACTGTTGTCTGGTCTGATCATAATTCCCATCGCCGCCGTGGACGCGTGGTTTTACGGCGGCAACGAGTCGCCGCTTTTGAACGTGGTTCGCTACAATTCAAACGGCGGCGACGAACTGTACGGCGTGGCGCCCGCGTCGTTTTACCTGAAAAATTTACTCCTCAACGTCAACGTCGCTGTCTTCGGGTTGGCTCACAAAAACGCCGCCCCCGCGATGCTGTGGTTGGCCGTGCTGGCGGCGCGCCCCCACAAGGAGGAGCGCTTCACGTACCCCGCGTACGCCTCTCTTTACGACGCGGCGGCGCGCTTGCCTCTTTCGTTCTTAGGACCGCCAGGAGTTTTGTTGGGCGCGATGCGCGTCGCCGCCCTCACAAAGTACTACAACACCCCCCAGCTCGCTATATGGAGAGCGGCGGGCCGCCGCGCGGCTGAACTTGGTGGTTTGTCTCGCGTCTGCGTGGGCGCCGAGTGGCACAGATTTACGTCTTCGTTTTTTCTTCCGCAGAACGCGAAATTGGAGTTCGTGAAATCCGATTTTGCGGGACAACTCCCGCGTCACTGGGGCAGCAACGGCCGCTTCAACGATCGAAACGAAGAGGAACCCGACCGTTACGTGGATATTTCCACGTGCGATCTTTACGTCGATCTCGTCGTCGATGGTCTTGATAGTAACTGGACCGTCGTCGCTTCTTTTCCGTTCTTAGACGCCCAGAATACGCCCACCCTCGCTCGCGCCTTCCTCATTCCCTTCTACTCGCTCAAAAAAGCAAAATGGGCACAATACGTCCTCCTCGAGCCTCCTGCTAATTCCAAACTGTCGTAGTCGCGCCTAGATCAGATCAGATCAGATCAGATCAGATCAGATCATCATCGACGGTGGCTGCGCCGCCGCTCGATGGTGTGTGGTGGGACATTTCGTGCGTCGACCGAAGGAATATCATCCCGACCACCCACCGCGTTGACTGACCAGTGGGAAGGCGACGACGCATGTGTGTGTATCCGGAAGTGCTGGGAGCGCCTGGATGGTGACGAGAGACTTCAAGAAAAGGGCACATGGCAGACAGACGACCAAGCCCTCTTGGGGCCGACCCACTTCAAGGCTGCGCATCCGGAGGAGGAGGATTCGACGACCTGGGACGTGTTGACAGCTCACCAAGAAACAGAAGACACACCAAGAAAAGGAGGGCGTTTTTGATGACGGCCGTGGGCGTTCTGGCAGCAGCCTCGAAGGGTAACTCGGACGATATTACGAGATACTTCATGGCCATGCCCAGCCAGGCAAAACACTCTTCCCTGATGGCGGCGTTCTCGGCTCGGCACTACGCGTACGCGTCGCAGCGGATGTTTTCCAAGCGCACCTTTGACTGACGACGAAGATCATCGCAACCAAATAATTGAGGCGGCGTATTATTACCGCGGCGGTGCCGGCGGAAAAGGCAAGCGCCCTCGTTTCATGACTCGAAAGGCGCTGTTTGATGAATGGGTGGACGCTGAATATCGTTGCTTTGTTGTTCGAATCTTGATACACGGAGTGTTATGAAGCGGCGGCTTTCGGCAGTCCGTTCGCCCAGGTGCTGCATGACGGCGGGACATCCACAAGGATAAGTTCAAGCGACGGGCCATTGGCCTTGTATCCTTCATCTGGCCCGATTGGAGTGGCGTTGAGACGGTGTTCCCGCGTGGGTCTCGTTCCAGCTGACGACGGAACCGATTCCGTCACGGCTTCCCTGCTCCGTTCTGTAGTCGCGGAGCGTGCGGGAATCGATATCGATTCGACGGTCGCAACCATTGTACAAGACCGGGCTCCCAAATCGGCGAAGAAGCTTTTTTTTGTTGAGGTCGAAGCGTCTGACATGCATGATATATCTCAAAGATCTACCGGCAACGGCGTGTGGCGACTTGACACGATCCAGAGGCAAGCAGGTGATCAGTCCACTCCCAGCTGGCCAGGGGCTGCTGAACAGTGGTGCCCACGATGGAGCCAAGTACTTTTCTTTCGGCGGCACACGTTTGAAGGATCTGCATGCGCTTTTGCCATTACAGCCGGGGAAATCAATCGCCGAAGCTCAAGCTCGACCGCAATAATAAGGCGAGGTTCCGGGCGCGCTACCATCTTATTCGTTCCTTTCTGCGTATGCACCACGTGCTCAAAAACTGTACACGGCTACCCACATTGGACTCCCTCGAACAAAATCAGTGATGAGCAATGGGTGGCGTTGGCTTTGAATTCGAGGCGATTTTTGCTATAACGGCCGTTGTTTTCGTGCAACATGAACACTTATACCTGGGGGCGTGCGCCGCATTGATCAGGCACAACATGATCGAGTCTCTGCGAGCTGGGACGCTACAAGAGTCATTAATCTCCCGAACATAACTGCGAAATCCATGTAAGACTGTCGATGTTGACGACCTCAGCGAGACCTGCAAAATCTGTCTTGAACGCGCTATTATTCTCGAATGTGAGCGTCGTTTTTTTTGCGGGAATAATGAAAACAACTACGTGCGTCACTTCGACTACGAATTCAACGATCGCGAGCTGATTGCCTTCCTTCTTGACTTTCGGAATATCAACTGCCGGCACCTGTCGTCCAATCAGAGAGCTCAGGCCAGGAAGTTGCTTGCTCAAGGAAGAATATGTGATTTACGCACGGACTGCATTCCACCACGAAAAACGCAAAGACTTCCTCCTCCGAACCTGCGCCTGCCCGCAGTCTCTTGGCGGCACTCGACGCACCCGATGCGCTTGGGACGACGACATTCGTGGCGACGTGCCTTCTTTTGCTATGCCTGAGAAGAACCAGATGCCCGATTTCAACGTGGAGGAGTTTGAACAGGCCTTCACTCGATGGATCATCAGGCTCTCGAGATCGCCCAACTGGAAAGTGCATTATCCTGAACTTGAGAAGAAAGATGAAGTCGGCTTCACAACAGATCTGGCTGTGCTCGACGTTGGAAAGTTGTATCGACCGCTCACCAAGGAGCGGTATGGATTCCTTCCTTCCGGACATGGCGAGAGCCTCCTCTAAGGGTTTTTCCTATTGGTAGTACACACATGGCGCGCAGAGCTACTACTGTGAGCGCTGCCTGAGCATTGGAAATCTTGTCCTGACCGAGGGAAAGAAACACGTTGCTGCTCCGCGCGGACGAGACGGACAAAGTTGCTCTACTGCGCATGAACAAGAATTTCTTCATTGCGGCGGCGGCGGCCCGGATTAAGTACAGGGACCTCGGAGGACACGAGACCGAGTTTTTCAAAAAACGCCGGGAGCACCATGATTCCTTCCCCGAAGACTCTTTTGAGATGAAGGTTGATGAGGAAGAACCAGACGAAGATACCGAGGTTGTTCGTTCGTTCACATCGCCTAAAGTAAGAAACACTGAACACCATCCACGGTAGTAACTCCTCCTTCGCCCCGAATTTAACGCGAATGAATGAATCTAAGAGCACCAGACCTAGTGAGCCAATAGCGCGCGGGGGGGGGCACGGAACTGACGGGGCGCAGCAGGGACTGGCGTTAAAAAAAAAAAAAAAAAGTGGCGTTCACTTCACAAAGGTTCACGATAGCCACGTAGGGCGACGTGTTCACTTCAAATCACTTCACCAATAATATTGCGTGGTGTTCACGTTCACTTGCTGAAGTGAATTCCCAACGCTGCATTTTTTTTGCCACGGGCCCAAATAATATGGAGAGAGCTACGATCGCATCGTCGACGTGATACGATAGACGAGAGCTTCGGGGCGTGCGTTCGCGTCGACGGGCACGGGCGGTACGCCCACGTCCTAGACGAAGAGAGAGAACTACTACTCGGCCGCAGCAAGAACATGCATCGGACGCCGGCCATGCACCGAATTATGATTAACGAGTTTAAGAGCGACACGCGGGTTTCCGGAGCTCATCCGGAAAAGTGGAGCGAGTCGCGGCGGCGGAACAAGGAGATCCAGCGGGCGAAAAGGGCTCAAGCCTGGACGTGGCGTCACGCGAGGAGGCTATCGCACCACCGAAAGACTCGACGCTCGTGGTCCTCGCCAAGCAACGTCTCACGACAGAACCCTTCTGGCGCCTCGTCCATTGCCTCGACAAAATGTGTCCCCGCGTGGCCCACGTCGACGTCGGCACCGAACGAACAGCGGGGAGCTCGACCTATCTCCGGGGTCCAGTCGACGACGCAGCAGGCCCCTCGCCGCGAGCTCCCTCCTGCGGAATGAGCGAAGCCGCATCGCGAAGAGCTGAAGTGCCTCGATGCCTGTTGTCGCGAAGGCCCACGCCGCGTTGGCGAGACGCTTCTCGACGAACTCTCGAATGCGACGCGGGCACGCGTCCGTCCGCGAGGGCCATCGCGCGCGCAAATCGCGCTGCAATTTTGGCTACGCTGCGGTCGAGAGGTTTCGAGCGCTGACCGCGAAGGGCGAGAGGATCGGGTCGTCATCACGGTACTTGACGCGGTGGCTCTGCTGCGTCTCACGGCGCAGTCGTGGCAACCTAGAACGATGCGCGTTGTCGTCTCGACCGCCGCGCCGTCGTGATCGTCGAGCACGACGGGCGTCGCTCGTTGTGCCAGACGATCTTCTTCTGCCGTTGTTTTATGGGTTTAACTCCACCCTTGTCGCGCGCGTCGCTTTTGTCGCCGCCCTGGTTCTTTCTCCCGCTTCATACATATCCGACATCATCGCATTGCACAACAGGACTGGTGGACTCACTCTCTGGCCACCACGGCTTTCCTTGTGCTCGCTTGATTCACGGACGCGGCGTCCTTCTCCGACTTGCCGATGGCACGCAGTGCCGCTCATAACTAACAAAACCCGGACTTATGAGGTGACGTCTCTGCTTCGCGAAGAAGAGACGGGCGGTTTCAGAATATCAGAAAGTGGGGTAAGGTTTCGCTCGCCGAAACTTTTTCGTCGTCGTCAGATTCGTCGTCGATGGCCGAAGGAATGCGGCGGCACGCGCGCGTCGTTGTGTTTCTCTCTTGTAGCTTTTTCCGTCGTGATCGTAAGCGTGTCATCCAGAGTCGGCTTGGGGGCATTCCTTCCTTCCTTCCTTGCGACCATCGAATGTGCTGGGCACCGTGTGCCACCACCTGCCGAATTGTGGCGACAGCGCCAGGATGAGTGGAAGTCTATTTGCCAGCAGGCATCCTTGAAAAAGCGCCTGCTGGGACTCGTTTTTTTTTTTTTTTCGGGTGCCCTCCTCGTGGCTCGCGTTACTACTATGCTTCTGATAAGCCACGAGCTTCGCATTACGCCATTATTTTACCGGACCTGGTTCATCTTGAGCAGCGCGGCCGCACCACCACCAATCGTTGCACTCACCATCGGCAGCCCTGGGCAGCCGAGGCGTCCGCTGAGACCACCGCCGTCGTGACTAATAATTTATTCTCTTTGCAGTTTTGGTGGCCGAGAAAGAAATTATCGGAGCTTATCGGCACTGCAATATCCCGACGCTCCTAAGAAATAAACGAACGAAAACCCTCGTTGCGCCGTCGGAGAGATGCTTCTTGCCGTCCTTGGTGCATATTATGCGGACTCGTGGTGTTAACTTGCGTTCTCGCGACATTCGGCCGACTCCTTCTTCTTCGGAACAGCGCAAGGCGGCCTGTTGTTTGAGACAGACGTATGGCATCGTACTCTGTCTAAAAAGCGTGTCCCTCTTCTTCTTCTTCAAACCCCCGCCGCCGCCGTCGTTATAACAAACATATCGTTGCTTTTGTCGTCGCCGCCGACGTCAGTGCTGCTCCTTCTTAATTGTTCGTGCACTTCACCCCCATTTTTAAAAATAATAATGTGCACCTTATTACTACTTACCCTATATACGGCATACATAATTAGGCGGCGAAATCGTGCCGGAAAAGGCGGCATCATCCAAAATAATAGACGAAGCATTACTGAGCATCATCATATACTGCTTTGTCGTTTGTTCGTTCTGGTAGGAAGGATCCTGCTATAGAATTTTGAAAGAAGAGAAGCGCAGATGTTGACTAGCGCAGACGAGGTCCCGACGGTTATGCCAAAGCGGAGGAAGGAAGCGCGGGTCGAGGACTCGTCGAACGTGGAGGATGGGTTGTGGGGGGACGTTCCCCCCCGGCCGCAGCCGGATCCGGCACCAGTTGTAAAGAACCCGAAACACAAGCGCATCGACCGCATCGGAATCGCCGTGTACGGGTGCATCTTGGCGGTGTACGCATCCTTTCTCGCGGTGGCCTTCGTGAGGCAGGAGACCGTGAAAATTTGGAGGATGGAATCCCACGACGAACTGCCGGCCGTCGGCTTGGCCGTCCAAACGAATTGCCTCGGCGAATGCGACGTCGCGGTCCGGAACAACTACAACACGTTCCCGAGTACGGAGAAGTGCGGAAACGCGACCTTTGAAGGATCAAATTTTGACGTCGACGTGTGTTACAGTTGGCGATGGGACGACGGTTTGAACATCCACGTGGAGAACTTCAGGTGGATGAGCGTAGAGCTCACTCACCCCAAGGGCATGCACGTAGAGGTCCATCTCGAGCCCACAAATCGCAAGACTGTGTTCGTGGGCCAGAATCTCAAGGAACGCCGCAAGTCATCGGGCCTCAACTTTCTGCAAGACGCGTTTGGTTTGTCGACGGACGACGACTACGACCTCGACGAGTCGACTTCGGAGCCCTTTGGTGCCGATTTCTACTACGACGGCCACACGAACAACACCGCGACGGCAAGACTCCTCGTCCGCGCGACGCAGTTTGCCAACGTCGCGTCCATGGCCAAGGCCCAATCCCCGGCTGACCTCCTCGCCTCTATCGGAGGCATCCACGCTCTCCTCTGGGCCGCCATGGTCCAGATTTGCAACTTCATCAAGGCCGACTTCAACATCGGCCAAGCCTGCTGCACCACCGACTAGCGACTCTTTGTTCTCGCTGCGCTCGTTTTTTGTTTTACTAGTCCTCTGCGTTTTCAACCCCCCCCTATCTCGATCGATCGACGAACTATAGAGCAGCTGCCCGGCTTTTTCTTCTTCTTCTTCGGAAAAAAAACCAACCTTTCTTTTTTAAAATATTAGCGCGTCCGCTGCTTTTTGCGGCCGACTTGGCGGAGCGGGGTCCAGTCGTAGGGCTGGAGGGCGCCCGGCCGCGTGGCGTCTGACTTGAGTTTGCGCCCGTGCTTTGCCGCGGCCGCAGCCTTCCCCTTGAGATGCTTGGGGCGGCGGCGGCGGCGGCGGAGCTTGGTTTGTTGCGAGGGCTTCTTTGAAGGCTTTTGCTTGGGGACAGGGTCCTCGGACGTCACGAGGATCGTGTCGTCCTTGCCCATTTGAACGTTCTCCAGCTCCTCGTCCGAAGAAGAATCTTCTCCTTCGTCGTCGTCGTCGTCGTCGTCGTCATCATCATCAACAACAACCACCGAGGCGGTCGAAGATTTTCTCTTGAGTCGGCGCTGGTCGACTTTCCTGAGGTGGGAGACGAGCGGCTCGTCGGCATTTGGGACGAGGTGTTTGAGCTTGTCAAAACCATAGCGGCGGCAGAGCTTTCGGAGAATAGTCTTAACCTTGGCCCGGAAACGCGCTTTCTTCTCCGGAGCCCACACCAACAGACTCTGGACGATCTCGGGGAGCATAGGCTCGAGGGTGTCGATGAGACGCGCGACGGCCAGGTGCACGAAGACGAGGGCAGCCTTCACAACTTCTCGGGAATCGCTCTTGACCAACAGGAGTGCTGCTCTGAGCAGTTCTGGCGGAAGGTCGCCGTCGTAGACGACTCGCGTCAAAGCTCCCATCGCTGCCGAACGCATGTGGGGAGTCCGCGCGGCGAGGCCAGCCACGAGCATCTTTCGGAGCTCTTCCTCGGGGGTCGCGCGCCGCATCTCGTCCAGCACGGCGAACGCCTGGCGGCGCGTCTTCGCGCTCGAGTCTTTCAGACATAAAACCGTCTCGGCAACAATTTTGCCTACTATCGAGGGGTCGTGGGCGACGAGGGCCTCGAGGCACTGGAGCCGCGGGAACCTCGAGGTCACGTGGCACGACAGATCTACGAGTCGATCGACGTCGACGGCGGGCACGAGCGCCAGCGCCGCGCCGTAAGCCGCCTTCTCGGCTCCGGCGTCGCCGCCGCTCAGAGGGAGCGCGCGCCACAAGACCCTCTTCGACTCGGGATCCAGCCCGGGCACCAGCGCGGCACCGATCGCGCAGAGCTGGGGCACCTGCGACGACGGCGCGTCGTCGCGACTTCTCTTCGACACTAATCGCTTCGCGACCTTGCGAACCGTCGCGGACGCGAAATCGGGACACAGAGGGACCAATCTCGCGATCCCCGTGGTCTCGGCCCCGGCCATCGCCGCGCCCAGCAACGCGGGGAGGAGCTCGCGGGCGGCGGGGCCCGTCATCTGCGGGTTCTCCCCGAGCGCAGAGCAACACCGGGCGGCGACGGGCCTGACGGGCTCGTCTTCGAGCGCGGCCTTGAGCGTCGGGAGGAACGCCGGAAGTTGCTCCAAGTCGCCGCGGCAGGCGGAGGGCGCCAGCCCCCACGCGAGGGTGTCGGGGTAGGTCTTGACGGCAACCGGGAGCACGAGCGCGAGAAAGTCCGGGAGCGTTGCGGTCGCCAGCGGAGCTACCCACTTGATTCGACGAGGGTCCGACGACCAGACGGTTCGCAAAAAACGGGTCCCCAGGCTCTCGGCAGCCTTGCGGAAAAAGCCCACGCATTTTCCGCGGTCCCGCAAGGGGGCAAGTCTCGCAGCGATGTCCGCAGCGTGCGGCGTCTCGGCGTACAGTTCTACGAGGTCGTCGTCCCCGCGCTTCGCGATAGCCTCGCGGACGAGCGGGTCGTCGAACCTTAACGCCGCGGCGCGCAGCACGGCGGGCTCCCCCGAGGCCGCCAGCGCCGGCGCCACCTCCGTGATATCATCAGCGAGCTCCAAACACCGCGCTGTGGTCTTGGCCCACTCGGTCTTGTCCTGCCCCGAGAACGTCGCCAGCACCTCGAGCGCCGTCCCGTCCGTCATCGTCTCGCGCAACGCGGCCAGGGCGCACGAGACGACCCGCGCGTCGCCGCCAGCGCGCAAGAGGGTGAGGATGGCTTCGGTCCCGACCTTGGCTTCGGCAGCGAGGGCGAGCGCGTGATACGGCGATCTCGGGAGCTGGCCATCGATGAACTTACGGATCAACTTCTTCGCCGACGGCGAAGCTTCCGAAACGAGACGCACCAACGGCCGAGCGGATTTTCGAGTCTTGGGCTTTGGGTCCATCGCGGCTTTCAGCACCGTCAAAAGAGCGCGCTGCCGGTTCGGAAACTGCCACGCCGCGCCTTCCTGCGCTGCCAACACCATCGCCAAACACTTGAGGCTTCGCCGCCCGACCGCGTTCCCGTCGTTCAGCCGTTCCAGCACGTCGACGACCGCCTCGAACTTGGCGCGCACCACGCTCTCGGCTTGGGGAAGGATTGCCTCCACGAGCTCCAGCAGCTCCACGGCGTGCTTGCTAGGAAAACTCAGGGTCGAGATCAGCGCGGCCAAAACCTCCGCCGCTGTCGGGGGACCCTTCTTCTCGCCCGCGATCGCTTCCTCGATGGCCTTCAGCAGCGACTTGTGCTCGTCGGACTTTCCCTCAAACCGCAACCCCTTGCCGTGCTCCTCCTCCTCATCCTCCTCCTCGACGAGGGCCTTTCCGAGTTCATCCAGATCCATCGCCTAATCACCTCTAAATCACCCTTACCCTCCAACGGAGAAGAAAAAGAAGAAAGTTCTCGCGTAATCCTCGTAGAGACCTACACAACGAAGATAATTATGGGCGCGGCGAGCGAGCTCGCACGACGGGGCACTCTCTCTCCGACGAGGACCGTGCGTTTGTGAAGAAGTATCGAGACAGGATCGTCGAAGACGGCGGTCGGACGATCCGTTTTTTGGGGTTGGGCGGCAATGATGCGCGCGTGAAGTACTTTCTGTCGCGCAAAGTCACGCGCGTGATCCTTTTTAGAATCAATATCACTGACGACGCGCTCAAGGCGATCGCCGCCAACTGCTCAAAGCTCACAAAGCTCGACGTCTCGATGTGCGTGAACTTGACGGACGACGCGCTCAAGGCGATCGCCGCCAACTGCTCAAAGCTCACGGAGCTGGAAGCAGCTAATTGCAGCTTCACCGCCTTACCCGAAGACATCGGCGACCGACTACCCGAGCTTCGAAAATTGAATCTATTCCGCAACAAACTCACCGCGCTCGATTTTGAAGCTGACGAAATTACGAACATCTGTTTCTCATCAACAATCCTCTCCAGCACCCACCCTTGGAGATCGCAGAGCAGGGCCTACAAGCCATAGCGCGGTTCTAGGAGGATCTCGACCTCGCGGGCACTGATTCCTCCTCCAAGCAGCTCAAAATCGTGCTCGTCGGCGACGGCGGTGCGGGTAAGACGAGCTTGCGGAACGCCATCGCTGGTCGACCCAATCCGCGCCAGGCGCCGGATGGTCGCACGCTGTACCTGGACCTCGAGACGGTCACGATCGACAGCGTCGCGCACTTTTTCGTCGACTTGGGCGGGCAAAGAGAGTACGCGATCGCCCAGGCGCTGTTCCTCACGGTCTCGGCGCTCTACTTGCTCGTTGTCCCTATCGACAGGGCCAATCCTGAGAATTTCCAGAGGGCCGTCGGTCGATTTTTGGTGCCGTTGCAAGCGCGAGCACCGCGACGTGCAACTCGTCATCACCAAAACCGACATCGACCACAACGACGAGAGCGTGGTCGCCGCGCGGAAGGCGTGGTTACTCGAGGCTGTCGAGAATGTTCTCAACGGGTGGCCCGAGGCGATGGCGAAGAATGGGCGGGGTTCCCGTGAAGAAATCCCAATGCTCAAAGTACAGCCAAAAGTGCTCGCGTTGACGGTCGACGACAAAGCCGCGACCGATGCCGCGCGCAAATCCATCTTCGATCTGACGCCGCTCTTCCCAAGCGTTGGGCAGAAAATTCCTCGATCGTGGCTGGCTGTTTGGATTTTATGCCACGAAATCGCGCAGCTCGGCGACGATGACCAGGCCGTCGCTGCCGTGCACGAGCAAAGATATGCGCAGTCTCTTGGAACACCTCGTTTTAGCGAGGAAACGAAAGAATGCTCGCCTTGGGGTGCGTACCCGACCGTCGAAACTCTCAAGTCTATCTGGGATCAGAACCTCCGCGACGTGTTCGACGGGACCGGGACCACCTTTGACGATGCCATCTCGTTGCGCCATAAACAGGGTGGTGTCCTGGTCGACGGCGAGCTCGTGATTTTGAAGCAATCGTTTGTTGTGGATATGTTGACAGAGCTCGTCGGCCACGCTCTCAAAGCCGATGATGATGATGCTGCCGAGGCAAGTATCGCCCATTTTGTGGTCAAAGCCAAGGAATTCCCCGGCGAATTGAATTGCGCCAGGAGATGTTCGAGAGTCTCTCAAGACCTATCTTCGATGTGGCGAGCTCGGCGGTGACCTCCTGTGGTGGCTTTTGCGCGATATCAAGATTGACAACGCAGACTACAAGGCTGTACTGAAAACGCTGATCAAGTCGAGGGTCGTGATCCCGACGACGCCGCGCGATACTAAGGATGCGATTGCTACCGCTGTAGTTCTCTTCCGGCTCCCCGAGCTACAGCCACATAAACGTGAGACTTTTTGGACTCCGAACAACCCACCGCCAGGCCAGCGCGAGCTTCAGCTCGTCGTGACGTTTCTGATCGGCCTCATCTTGCTGAACGCCTCGCAGCGACTGCTCGCCAGTTCGGGGTAACTCTGTGCGCCTGGAGAAGTGGTGCTGTCGTACGTGATCCCAAAAGCAACTGCCTGGTGTGCGTCGAGCCCCTCGTTGGCGAATCTCACCGTTTCGGTGCGCGCGGAGCCTGAGAGCGAGGTGGCGGCGGCCTAGATGATGAGCGATGGCGCTCCTTGAGAACGAAATCCAGTTTCCCGGCAGCGTGTTCAACGTCTGGTTCGTGTGTCCCGACTGTTTGGCGAGCGGCCGGACTCACATGTATACGTGGGTCGACGTTAGAAACGATCGCTTGTTTGTGTCAAATCTGGCAAGTGCGTCAAGATTTGCGGTGCTGGCGATGCGACTGACGCCGTAACCACAGACAGACATTTTGGTGCGAAAGTATCAGTCAGAGGGCAACGAGACTGTAGCGCAGCTTCTCAGAGTGCTGTTGCCGCGCTTCGATCGCATTGACCAAATGACGAGCCGCGTCCTCCTCACCTTTATGCGGGACATGGCCAATGGCATGAACGAGTATCCGCCGCCCCTTTTCAGGATGATTGTGCCCTTGCCGGGGCCCGACAACCCAAGCTTGAAAACTTTGTTTGAAGCACCGGGCAAGTTGTTCAAATACAAGCTGATGGTGCAGTTCGCGCGCGAGACAACGTTTTGTTGTCAAGTACGGTGGCAAAGACGGCCTCGAGTTCGTTGTCCTTCGAAAGTGCTTCGTGAACGTCCATCGTCAAGTCTCTGATTTCTCTTGAAAGAGTACGGCGCGATCATAAAGAAAGTTCTCGGCAGCCCTCGGGACGACGATTGCGAAGATGGCGACGGGGCTCAGTCGGGACGAAGTTGCCCGTACGTAATTTGGTCTCGATGTTTGTGTCCGAACAAGCATTGAATGTGATCGAGGCCACCGAGAAGGAAGTATGCGGCAGAAATCGGCGAGATTGTCGACGCTGGGTTCGACGCCGCGGGCCTCGAAGACTCTCAGGTCAGCTGGGTGGATCCCGCCAAGGGCATCGAAGACGTCGAGGTTTTAGACAATAACGACCAGGACGAGAGTTGAAGCGCGTTGCCGAGAAAGAAATCGCACCGCGCGTTCGGGAAGTTTCTCGGGGAAATTCGACCGCGCCAAGCTGCCAATGAAAACTGAAATAGGCGATGACGGCAGAATGATTTGGGTCGCTATGGAAGCCGCCGAATCGGCCGACATGGAAGCTCCGCGTCGAACCTCGACTTGTCGCTCGTGCATGTGCTAGGCTACGACTGTTTGGTCTTTGCTTAGTTTTCACCCACCGACCCGGGTGTTGTTGTTGTTGTTGATTTCGGTTGCTTTACGACGACGCTGAATGACAACGACTACCCACCAGGGCTGATTTTTCTGGACCTCGATGCCACGAGCTTCTTACCTGTCCACCACATCTTGCGCTATACTTGGCCCTGCGCACTGACAACTTATTGAGATGCACTCGCGAAACCTCCTGGCGAGCGGTTCCACGACCTACCAGCCACTCCGCAAACTCGCCGCCCCTTCGATTCGGACCTCTATCATCATCCGATATCGCGATCTGCTGCCATTCGACCGTGACTCCTCTCTTCAGACGGACGTGATACCATCATCTATGGCACACACAACCGTGCATAAAAGACGCGACCACCCTGCGCATCACTTCAAAAAACCTGCTTTGCATTGCGTGTTCTTTCGCGTTCGTCCTTTCTACGACGACAAGTGTCCCGAGCGTCGCGGGCGCGTTGACCGATGCTGGAACCCGGAAAGGAATTTAGAGATACTATTAGACTTAAGCTGCTGCCTTGGGCGATCTTCGAGCAACACCAGGCGACGGAAGCCAGGCGCAGAGCATGTCGGCGGCAAGAGGAATAACGGACAATCCACAGCAACAACGAAGGCTGGCAGTGCCCGCGAAACGGAATGCCCCGCGTACAGATTCTGCCGTGGGTGAATCCGGAAACAGACAAAAAACCCGGCCCCGGCGGCTTTGGTCGCCGGCCCACCGGCCAACCAACGCCTTTTCGACGACGACCACAACTGGTGAGGGCTGGGGGGCGTTCTCCCGACCCCGGGCTGGCGGCTGCTCGGGTTGTTGTCACCCCACACAGTGCACTGCCAAGGCCAGGGGTCAACCAGCGCCTCATACGTAACAACTTCGGTCGGGCGACCACGACGCAGAGAAAAGCGCTTCTGGAGCGGGCTGAGCCAGCATTCTACGCGACGCGCCCTGTTTCTGAAACTCGGTGGGATTTAAGACGTCTTCGCGAGCTCGAGCTCTGTTTCTTACGAAGCGACTCCAGCAGCCTTCGCGGCCTGGCGCTTCCGCTGCTTGTTCTTCTAGCCGCATAATTTCCAGAAGCCGCGTCAGCACATCAACGCCCAAGTCTCGATACGCAGTCCCCGAAAATGAGTTGGTCGCCAGCGCCATCTTCGCCGATTCGCTTAGTGCTGCCGCGTGGTTGTTGCCCATCGTTGGTATCATTCTTCCAACGCGGCCGTGGCACTGGACATCTGCTGTGCGCGGACTTCAAGTTTTCCGCCGCCGCAAAGCTTCAGGCAGCGCACGAAGAAGTCCGCCGTACTCGCATCCGCACTCGACTACTCGACCGTCGCCGCCGAAGCCCCCGCATGGGCGGCACGAGAACGGCGCGAGGAGGTGGCGCAGCGAGTTCGGGCGAGGCGGAGCGGCAGCAAGTTCGGGCGCATCGGCATTGTCGAATGCAGGTGCCGGAGCGGGACGGTGGTGCTGAGCCGCCGCTGCTGCACGAGCTGTCGATCTCGCCGTTGACGTGTTGTGCGCTTCAAGTTTTTTTTTTCCGGCGACAGATATGTACGCCTCGACTCGGTGGCGGTTGAACACGGGGGGGGGGTAAGTGATGATGATGATAGTCTTTCTGGCGGTGGCGGCGGCGTTATGTGGTGCCAAGACGTGGCAGCGCGCGATCGTGAGGAAGAGCGGGGAGACGCTCGTGGCCATGCCGGCCGTCGAGGGCCGCGTGTGCGTGGCCCACCGCGAGTCGTCAAAGGATGTCGCGTGCTACGATCCGCAGCCCGAACCGTGGGGTGTTGCGGTCCCCGGCGCCTGCAACGGTTCAAAAAGCCTCGTCCTCGTGCACGCGAAAATCGAGACAGTGGACCTCGCGTGCTCCTATGATGACGACGTCCTGGTGGTGTGGCCGCCCGTTGGGTACGTCGGCGCGGAAGCTCGGTTGGAGATTTCTTTTCTGAGCTTTGGAAGAGAATTGACGGTCGAGTTGGGCACCAAACAACCGCCGAGAACGCTTCCAGGTGACATGGTGTCGATTGTCCTCGACAATCTCGAGCCCGCGACCCACGTGCTGCGGTTCGGAGGGGTGGAGGTGTCGTTCGATACGGTGGTCGACGATGCTCCGCGGAGGAAATTTTACCCGCAAACGGAGACAGAATGGCCTCGCTTATCTTCGGCACCGGCGCGGATCGTTTTTGTTGGGTCGATGAAGTTGGACGGCCAGAAGACAATTTGGCTCGAACAACTCCGGAGACTGCCGCACAATTTCACGTTCGTCACGTTTTTGGAAGAAGAAGAAGACCAAAATTCAAATTTGAAAGAAATTCTCCGGTCGCTGGGAGTGCCGTTGATTGCGGCTCCCATTCCATCGATTGCCGAAGAAGAGACGTTTCAAAAACCGTTGGGTGGTCAAGCGCTCGCGTACGACGGTTCCCAGGCATCGGTGGACGCGTACCTCCTGCAGCGTCTTCGAGCAGCCGACGGAAACTTCGCCGCGTGCGAGCCGCCGTGGGTGCGACGGACCTGGCTGCACCTCGCGCGAACGTTCCGGTCCCTCGACCCCGACATCGTGGTCTTCGCGAACGCCCGCGACTCGTCGGATGCGATCCTAACGGAGGCGGCCAAGCCCGCCAAGCTCGTGATGGAGCTGCCGAACCTCGAGCCGAGAGTCTCGGTGGACGTGATGGTCGCGCCCAGCCGCTACGCCGCAGACAGCGTCGTAGGCCCTACGGTTGTCATCCCCCCCGGTGTCGACGCGGCAGTTTTTCGACCAAACAAAGATATTCATTTTTTTGAAACTATCGGTTTCGTGGCCAGAGTAGCTCCAGAAAAATCGCCGGGACTCTTCGTCCACGCGATGGCCCTTCTCGCTCGCAGGCCATTGGCGAGATTTGTGGTCGTGGGCGCGGGCGAAGCTCTCGAGAGTACGCGCCGCCTCGCAGACCTCTACGGTATCAATATTGACTTCGTTGGCGCCGTTCCTCGCGGCGAAAAGCTTGCCGCGCGCTACGCATCTTTCGATGTCATCGTCAACCCCTCTCTCCGCGCGTGGTCCGAGACCTTTTGCATCGCAAATCTCGAGGCTCTGAGCGCGGGGGTCCCTCTGGTCACCTTTGGGGTCGGGGGCATCGGCGAGTATCTAGTCCCCGACGAAACGGGAGTCGTGGTCTCGGACCCGACGCCCCAGGCCATCGCCGACGCGGTCGCCGCTCTCCTCGACGACCCCTCCCGCCGCGCCACCCTCGCGGCCAACGCCCGGGCAGCGGTGCTCCGCCGTTTCCGCGTAGAAGACCAGATGCTCAAGTACGAGACTTTGTACGCTGCCCTCCTCGCTTCTTCGGACGATCAAGACACCCTCCCCTACAGGCATACTACGCCTATGCTTTACGTTTGAGGAATTGCTGCTCCGCCTGCTCGGGGGTAGCTGGAGGACTGGGCTTCACAACACGTCGCGCCCCAACACGGCTGCCGTCATCACGGGGGGTGATCTTCTTCTTCGGGGTTTCTCCGTTTTCCATAGCGGACGCTCCACGCCCGTGAATGTGTTAGGGGTGTTGCGACTTCAGGAGGAGGAGGTCGGTCCCTACGGTCGACACCCGCGCCGCTCTTAGAATAAACAAAAGCTGCTGCCCCGTCACGTGCTGCGGCGTCGACTGCAGCATTAAAGCTCTCTTCGGATTGTTGGCCGAAGCTGTGTCGATGCCACGACAGCACTCTGGCGTGCGCGCCATACCTCCGCCCTTTTCTAAGAGTCAAAACTTCTTTGTTCGTTCGTTGTGGGCACCGGCCGATGGAACTCGTTGAATCTAGAGATCTTCGTAGGTTCCATCATTGAATCCCCGAATCTTATCGATGGTCATCGTCTGCGACTTCAATGTGCACCTCAACTCCCCTCATGCTCTATACGGTTGAGGCCAACTCCTCTATCTGTGATATGATCTGCTTGCAGATCGAAGTTGCATGCACGATTCCCCTGAATATGCACGCTCGAGCGCGCACTCATATCTGCCAATAATAACATCAATGCCGTTCAGTCGATCGCGAGTGGTCACAACGAGCGGAAGGAAGAGTCACTTTTCCAAGTTGGGCATCGTCGCCGCCTCGCCGCGCTCAGCCTCCTGCTGGGCCCTTGAAACCGGGCCGAGCGAGTTGCCCGGCGCGACGCATTAACCTGGACAGGGGCCGGGCGCGCTGTGCCTCACCGCCCTCGGTCATGCCGTCGCCTCGGGCAGCCCCCACCCAGCAGGACACCGCACTTCGTCGCATTTTCATCCATGCGCACGACATGCGGGCGGGGCAGTCCACTCTTCGCCTGCCCCCGGGGCTCGTGGCTAGGATCTCGGGATACATCCGCCTTCCAGGAATCACGTGAGCGTCTCCTCTGCACAATCCCCCCCGCTCTGCCGGTGCTCCTCCGCCCCCTTACAAACTTTTATTTCTCCACCTCTTTCCCGAGTAGTGACCCTAGACCCTTATTCCGGCGTTACTATTCAGTTTAAATTCGAACACCGCGTCGAAGACGCGCACCCTCTCGATCGATCGACCAAGTGGAAGGAAGGTTCCAACCACGCGTAGCTCTGCTCGTGGCTTGCCAACGAGCGCCGCTCGCCAGCTGTCCGCCGGAAGGTGCGACTAGCGCACCTGCTTCTCGGTACACTGCCAATGATTAAAGACCAGCCTCGTCGTCGGCGACTTGTAGGCCATCGGCGTCATTTCTGGCCCCATCGACATGCGAGGTAGACGGAGGGGTCGTAGGGATGCTCGATAAGCCGTTGTTCTGGCTGCTCCACAGCTTGATTTTCTCTTCGAGTCCCGGGAGGAGGGTCTGCTCGTATACTTACTTCCTGGAGGAACGGAGGGTTGGATCTTTGAGGTCCTCAATCAGCTTCCTGTACGTTTTGCAGAGGTTCTGGAAGTAGGAAAGTTTCGTTCGCTCGAGTTTCAAGCGTTTTATGGCCACGACGTCGTCGCTCTCCTTGATTCGGATGGGGAGGTTCAAGATGTTGGCGATCACCGAGAGGTCGAGCCCACGCTTGCGGAAGTTGCGGTTGGGACGGCGGCTCACCGTCGACGTCGACTCGCCGTCGTGCCGCGCCTCCACCACAGCATGTACTCGATGCTCATCAGGTTTATTATTTAGGAGGTTTTTAAATATTATAAGAGGGGGGGATGCTTGAAGGATTGTGGGGTCATGAAGGATGGGATGGGTAGTCGGGGTCATCGCCGAGCAGGCGACGAGAGGACGGGCCCCGCCCGTAGGTCGTACGCATGCTGCCGCCGGACGCATGTGCGACGAAGTGTGACGCCCTGCTGGGCACAACAGGGCGGCCTGGGTGGGGCTGCCCGAGGCGGCAACATGGCTGAGGGCGGTGAGGGCACAGCTCGCCCGGGTTTCAAGGCGTTGGCGATCCCCCACTCGCGGTAGATGCGGCGAGTTTGGGCCGCCTTGGCCTCTGTGAAGTTGGCACAGCCAGGTTTGCGCAGCGATGCGCCCTGCACATGTTTTCGCGAGAGCGTGGCCTGTGGGGGCCTCGCCGAAGGCACCAACGACGAGGCCACGGCGACGGTGCCGTAGCTGCGTAGCCGCTGGTCGACAGTGGAGGTTACAGGCACGCCGTGCACCACCAATTTGCAAAAGTTCCGTCAAGACAAGAATTGAGAAGTCACAACTGTCGCCCAGGCCGGATGACGCCAGAGAAGCCGGGCGCCCCAAGTTCGCGGAGAAGCGCCAGGCGGCCAAGACGAAGCCTGCACGCAAGTTTTTTCAACGCGAAGACGGCCGTACTCTGAGAAGAAGCGGCGTGCGCAGCAGATCTTGAAGCCGGCAAGTACTGTCAGGAGAACGGCGAAGAAGACGTGCTCGACCAAACAAAAGGAGAGGCAGGGTGCCATCACCATCGCGGCGGCCACTATCAGCGCAATATTGTCATGATGTGATTTCAACTACGGCCTCTATGGTCTGGCGCCAGACCATCACGGGGAGCTCGCCGCATTCGAGATCTGCGATGGAAACCAAAAAGTTCAGCTCGCGCGCCATCCTGTCGCTGAACCCAGCGTGCTGCGTCCTTTCTCAACCGGATGAGGCTGCTGGACGAGGATCTCACGCAGCGCCCCCGACCCGTCGTCGTCCTCTCGGACAACCACGCCGGCCGCAAGGACCCCGAGGTCGTCAAGTGGTGGTGACGCGTTTTCGGATCACCGACGAAAATGGTTCGGCCAAGCTGTCGGAACTCCTGGGCAAGCGCAAAGCCCACGAGGCTGCCCCCCGCGCCTAGGAGGAGAGGCCAAGCGCAAGAGCACCGAGAACCGCGCCCAGAAGCGCGCCAAGCAAGACGCAGTCTACGCGGAGCTCCTGGCCGCCCGTACTAGACGCGAGACCGGCGGCATCTGCGAGGATCTTCCGGTCGACGTGGAGGCTTGCGACGCCAGCCGCCTCATCAGGTGCGAGACCTGCTTCGACGTTGAAGAAAAGAAGTGCAGAGCCGAGCGCGAGGCGCGAGGCGCCGCCGCTGCAGACGCTTGCGGATGCCGTCGATGTCGACGACGGTGACGGGCCCTGCGGACGCTGACTAGGTCGACCGCATATCTCGACGCTCGCCCTCGTTCAGCCGGCTTTCAGACGTCCACTGGACCTCCCTCGATCCAGCAGCGCTGCTCCTTTGCTCCGGGGGCGGCGCTTCAAGTGGCTAGCACTATCTGGAGCTTCCCAAAGGAATATTTTTGGTGTCCTTGGCTCCCTGTCGTTGTTGAGGCTCAAGGTGAGCGGAGTGAGTGAGGGCAACAGAAGACGGCGGAGACGCAGGCCGTTTGCAGGGGACGGCAGATCGCGAGCCTAGCCGTCCGTTTGTAGGGGACATAAATGGTTAGAAGGAGACCGGAGTTACTTCTTGCGCCTTGCGAGGGCATCCGCCCTCGGTTGGTTGGCGCGCCTGGTCTCCTCCCCGGGTAAGCCGGTCAAAAGCCGGTGGGACGGGGTATGGCCGGGGGAATGAAGAGTAAACGACGGGCTGCTTGAAAATTTAAATCGCGGTCCGTCTCCGCCAGGCGTCAAAACTCTCCCGACGCTCGTCGCTCGAAAAACGTGCTTTTTATCCTAACGGCCTTGGGATTCGCCCCACGAGTTGGGCTGGCCTAGACTTAAGATCTTGCAACTTCAGCGCACCTGTTCTCTCGTGGTGAGATAACTCTATTCAAGGACGAGCGGATTCTCGAGAAGAATCCGCTCGTCCTTGGTGACGACGAGCGGAAGTGGGCGTCTTACGAGGTGCAAAAATGGTCGTCGCCTCGTTGGGCTCAGCCTCCTCCTCCTACGGAAAAATCCCGGGGCCGGGCTCTTGGCCGGCGCAATGACGGAGAGGAGTATGTTTGCTGCCGTACGTCATCTGGCGCACGTATCGGATGGACCTGGCGATCCTCCTGGAACGGATTCGGCCCGACAACGAGACACGAGCTGTCCGATCTGCAGGCTGCTCTGAGGTCCGACTCGCAAGAAGACATGCTGGTGGCAAGGTATGGGACATTCTGTCCACTTGGGCGTGTCGCCGTTTTTATCAGTCGGTTTTAAATTCGCAGCGGGACGGGGTATGTCCGAGAGGCGCAGAAGGAAGTTGACGACCAAGTTGACGGTGAGTCCGAATGTCCGAGGTCTCAAAAACGAACCGAATATAGTTCACGCATACCAACATAGTAATCCGTCGCTCAGGACCGTGACAACTGGCGACAGACCATCGCCCTCTGGACTAACACCCAGAGACGCTGATCCCACGCGCCACGGCAATGGGATTAAGCACTGGCAGCTAGTAGTTTCGGTTCTTGATTGCCACGTCATGCCACCTAAGCTTATCCACCTATTTGCTTGCGCCACCGACCCTGCCGCGCGCGTGGAGGCGTCTCTGCTACCGCGAGCGCCCTTGACCGCACGTGCCGCATCGGGCTGGCGCGCAGTGGGTGTGGAGCCGGATCCTGCCGACATCGCGGTGCGAGGGTCATGTGGCCTCCACCGGCCACCATAATCTGACTGCCGCCTTCGACTTCTTGGCGAGGCCTCGCTTGACTTCGTCGGACGTGCACTCAAAAAACTCGAAAACTACGTGCTTAGTCCGCTCCGCCGCCTTAAAAGTCCTGCGCTCGACGCCGCAAGTTACTAGGGGTCGCGCACAATTGGCAGTTCCATCCTCGTTCTGGGGCTGCTCGATCACGCGTACATCACTCTTTGGACGCCCGCCCGATATCGTCACCTCCCGCCGGCCTGCGCCTCGGCAGCGCTGCGCCTCTTCAAAAAAGTCGCAGACGGCAATTCATGCCTTTTTACTCCACTTTCCAAACTCCGCAGCAGGCTGTGCAGGCGCTTTGAACACCGAGGCCAAGCCCGCCCAAGTTCGCCGCATCTCCTGCGAGAGGGGGATCGCCAACGCCCTGGGCCGGGCGTGCCCCCACCTCAGCCATGCCGCCGCCTCGAGGAGCCCCCCCCCATACCGCCCGCTCCCAGCAGGGCAGTGCACTTCGTTTCACATACGCCCGGCGGCAGTAGTATGCGCACGACGTGCGTGCGGGGCTCCTCTTCTCTTCGCCTACCCCCGGGGCTAAGCGATGAACCCGCCTCGGAATACATCTGCTGCCTTCCGTTGTACCACGTGAGCGTCACCGCACGACACTGGGTGAGGCTCACAACCCCCTTGTGAAGAAGCTATGACACTTACCCCTGCACCACGTATCCAGTATCCTTACGTCTTTCTCTTATCGCTAGTCTAACGCCTCATACCATTCGTAACATGGTACCAGGTGTTCAAGGCCGAACGACCTGAGCTTGACTTCACGGACAACAGCGACTCCTCATCGGCTTCAGTTCATTGCCACGTGTTCGGTTCGTTATCGTTTATCATGTCCTCGATCGAAATTAAGGATAGCAAGCTTTCGCAAAAACTCGATGCTTTCAGTGGTGAGCGACATCTTTTTCACCAATGGACCCGGCGCCTGGAAAACATGATCATTTCCACCGGTGATCACATTATCTCGACCAACGATCCTTGGACTAGCATCTCAGCATCTCGCTGCTCTGAAGAAGACTTTCGCGTCAAGCAACAACGTTGATATCCATGAAAACCGCGACATGAACTTCACGCGAACAACATGACAACCGCGACATGAACTTCACGCGACTTTACAAGCGCATTACCGATGTCTACATGGGCCGTGGGGATCGCGTAGCGAACTTCCTCAATTCATCATTGGAGTATACAATTTGCTCGGCATTGTACCTATCACCGGCGTTCAAGTTGCTCGGCATTTTACCTATCACCGGAGTTCAAGTTGCTCGGCATTGTACCTGATCCGACGCACCCTCGAGTGTGTCCTCGCATTTGACTACGTGCATCGTGCTTCAAGCCTTACTGGCTTTGTTTTATCGTCTCGCGTTTCGTACCGATGAACGTGGTTGTACCCTTGAGAAGTTCAACAACAACCAATTTCGATGGCATGCACAACTACTTCCGCCGCGCTATCCGCCGCGTCGTCAGCCACCAGACTCTTCCAAGCTGATGCAAGCACATCAACAACCCCATCCCACGGAAGCCCCTCGTTTTCTTGTTTTTAGCTCCCATTGCACAGGCGCCTCGTTCTGTATTTTCCGCTATTCGTTGTTCCACCCCTCGTTCTGTATTTTCCCCTCGTCGTTGCTCCTCTCCTCGTTCTGTCTTTTCACCTCGTCGTTGCTCCCCTCCTCGTTCTGTATTTCACCTATTCGTTGATCCACTCCTCGTTGTGCTTGTCGGTTTTGGTAAAACCAGCGAATCACGTTCCATCGGGCATTTCACCTGCCACAACTAAGCTGTGCCCGTCAATTTTTCGCGTGCGCAGTTTTCGTGCTTCCTATGTGGTTGGATCGCTCATCTTCGGGATCCTGGACAGACACTTCTTTGCTGCGTGATTTGTGGTTCTCCTTCACGCACGTTTTCGCCGCTTTTCTGACCTTTAAATTTCGGTTTTGCTATCGACGTGAATTCCGTGCTCAGCACCCGCGACGCTATCTGCAATGTTCTTACGTGCCACTGCGACGCTATCTGCAAGCTATCTGCAACGTTCTTACGTGCCACAACTGTTTTGCCACTGTCGCCAACTTCTACCGGAGTCTATTCGAGTATGACGAACGAAGCTCACCGCTTGCTCCTCCAACGTTGGCCCATGAAGCTCACGTTTGTCGATGATCATACGCGCCGCCGCACGCGTTACTTTGCTCCACGACACGATGCCCTTACGAACGCTCGACAACTCGAACTTTTTCTGTCTACCGTGGTTCGCCCATTCGGATATCGCATTGCCCTCATCTACACCGATCGTGACCGCTCTCTTATGGGCCAATTCGAAACCTTCTGTCTGGGCAACAATATTGCGCTTCGGCGCGCTCCGGCAGCACAGTCCAAAACTTCACAGGCTCATGCTTTTTCCGGTGTTGTGGAACGCTCTCATCGCGCAACCGCGGATATTACTCGCACTCTTTTGGTACATGCGCACCGTCCACCTGATTTTTGGCGTTGGGCCATGGAAACGGCTGACTTCATCTCTGAGCGTATGCCAAATGCCTCTAATCCTGGATATATGACGCCATATGAAATGCTACATGAAACACTCCCGCGTGTCGATTTTCTTCGTGTTTGGGGCTGTCCTGCTGCAATTCTTACTGGCGACAAATGGCCTACCAAAGCTATAACCGGTATCTTCATTGGGTATCCCTCTGCAGGCCCTGGATATCGCATATTGCTTCAACGCCCCACAGGTCCTGTCATCCACACCTCGATTGATGTTGTTTTTGACGAAAATTTCGCTCTGCGTAAGTCACTGTCCACTCAACCCCTTCCTCCGTCTCTAGTGGATTCTCGTTTTCCTGACTTGTTTTATTACGACCCTCGTTTATCTTCGGCCGTAGCCCCAATATCTTCTGTTTTTGATGCTCCGGAGCCGGCCTTATCGGGACTGATCACCCCACAAACCACTCAACCGTCACTGAATACATTGTTACCGGCCAATACGAAACGTGCACCATTACGTCGTGCCAAACGGGGCCGACCGCGCAAAGTCGACCAACGCGCGTTACAACAACCAACAAACTTTTTTTACGGGCCATTCTGTTTCATCCTGTCACAATGTTGATACGGGCCATTCTGATGTTGATACGGGCCATTCTGATGTTGATACGGGCCATTTGTGATGTTGATACGGGCCATTCTGTTTCCTCCTGTCACGATGTTGATTCTGTTTCCTCTGTCGCTTCTGTTTCCCCTGTAACTCTTTGTATGTCTCTTCTGTTGGCTTTCGTTTGTTAGTTCATTATGTCTTCCTTCCCCTTTGTTTAGCTAACACCCTTGTTGATCCTCATGCACACGTTTATTACTCTGCTTCCGAAGAACTGTCGCAATATTCCGACCTTGACGAATCCACTATTACTTCCACCCATTTACGTGAAGCTTTAGCTCCGACCAATCCTGAGCGTCCTGGCTGGTTGCAAGCCATCGCTAAAAAGTATAGCTTCCTTGGTCAGCTTGGTTGCTGGGATGTTATGCGCCTTCCTTCGACGTTTTCTGGCAACATTTGTACCCTCAAGTGGATCCTCCGCAAGAAGTATGACTCTGGCCGCTTCAAATCGTACAAGGCTCGCCTCGTTGTCCGCGGTTACACCCAGGTTCACGGCATTGATTATCATGACACCTACTCACCGGTTGCCAACATTGTCACGATCCGTTTCTTTCTAGCCTTTGTCGCTGTTCATGACTGGGATTTGCACAAGTTGGATGTCAGCTCCGCCTTTATTCAAGCTCCCATTGACGAAGACATCTATGTCTGGCCACCCGAAGGCTATGCTCCTCGCCAACCCACCGATGGTTCCAAAATCGTTTACAAGCTCCGTCGCTCTTGGTATGGTTGCAAACAAGCTTGTCGTAATTGGTGGCTTTATTTGGAGCGCTTCCTTCTCAATGATTGTGGCTTCGTCCGCGGATCTGGTGACACTTGCCATTACAAGCTCGTCCTCAATTCTACCGTGGTCCTCCGTCTTGTTTTGGTCGTCGATGATCTTCTTGTGGCGCACCCTCCTCATTGCATTGGCCATTACCAAGC
Source organism: Chrysophaeum taylorii (assembly GCA_029834535.1). Lineage (NCBI taxonomy): Eukaryota > Pelagophyceae > Pelagomonadales > Pelagomonadaceae > Chrysophaeum > Chrysophaeum taylorii. The sequence continues at coordinate 50,442 of JAQMWT010000573.1, read as the reverse complement.
CTTTTTCCTCCGTTTCCGCGCTTTCACTGACGTCAATGAACTCGATCTCACCTCTTACGTTGGTCTTCGCATTACGCGTGATCGCCCTCGGAGAACCCTCACTCTTGACCAATCCCATGCTATCCGTGAAATCCTTACCGAACATCGCTTCATCAACAGTAAACCCGAACTCACTCCCGCTCCCAAAGGTCTTCATCTTTCTGCGGCTGATTGTCCGGCTCCTGGTTCTCCAGATCACATCTTCATGGCACGCATCCCTTTTCGCCGTATTGTTGGCTGTGTCCTCTTCATCTCCATCATGACTCGCCCTGATATCACTTGGTCCGTCAATCAGTGTGCGCGTTTTTCCCACAATCTTGGTAAACACCACTGGCACGCTTTATCCCACACTCTGCGTTATCTCAACGGTACTCAGGATCTTGCCCTTATTCTTGGTCGCGATTCTACCCTTCATCTCTGTGGTTATTCCGACTCCAGCTGGGCCGACGACCCTGATGACCGCCACTCTACAACTGGGTTTTGTTTTCTTCTCAGCGGCTCTATGATAGCCTACTGCTCCCGCTCGCAATACTTACTTGCTCGTTCTTCTTTCGAAGCTGAATTGCTTGCTCTTTACGCTGCTACTGCTGAGCTCTCTTGGCTTCTCAAACTTTTTGATGACTTTGATCTCCCTCGTCACACGGTCCCAATGTATGTTGATAATAGCACCACAGTCACCCAAGTTCGTCTCCAATGTCTCACACGGCGCACCCGCCATATTGACATTCGCTTTTACAGTACCGCCGAATATCATCGCAACCACATCATCGATCTCAAGCACATACCCCGCCTTCACAATCTTAGCGACATTTTCACCCGCAGTACGGAAGCTCCTTCCTTCCTCCGGCTTCGTGCTCGTTACCTCACTTCGTGATCTTCGCCCTGATCTCCGTTGTCTCTTTTTCTTGCCACACTGCCTCTCCTGACGTCTTCTTCCTTCAAGCTTCTCCTCTGTGAGCGTCTCACTTACCCCTTTTTCTTTTTCCTTCTTTTCCAGCACCTGTGTGAGGACCTCACTTACCCCTTTTTCCTTTTCCTTCTTTTCCAGCACCTGTGTGAAGAAGCTATGACACTTACCCCTGCACCACCACGTATCCAGTATCCTTACGTCTTTCTCTTATCGCTAGTCTAACGCCTCATACCATTCGTAACACCCCTATATCTAGAGGTCACACACACTATTCCAACGGATACTAGGGCGTTTTTTGAAAATGTTGTTGTTATTGTTGTTTGTTGTTCGTGCTTTTTCAACGGGTCGGGAGGTTATGGTTAGAGAACAAAATGATTGTAGCAGAGTATACTTCCTCGAGCGAGGACGAGGCGCCGGACACGGATGATGGGCAGGACACCGCGTACCCCAACACCGATGCGCAGTTCGCAGATGAGCAGTACCCCGACACCGACGCGCAGTACGCAGATGCGCAGTACCCCGACACCGACGCGCAGTACCCGGGTGCGCAGTACCCCGACACCGACGCGCAGTACCCGGGTGCGCAGTACCCGGATGCGCAGTTCTCCCCTCCTCCTCCTCCTCTAACGGATGAGAAGGAAGCAGGATGGCGCGAGTACCTCGAGCCCGCGAGCGGGTGCACGTACTTCCACAACGCCTTTAGCGGAATTTCGGTGTGGGACGCGCCAGACAAATTCATACCGCTCGAGCGACCGAATGGATGCGTCGTCGACCCGGCCTCTGGGTGCTGGTACTTTTACGACCATTCCACGGGCCGCAGCGATTGGCATCGTGACATTTCTCTCTCCGAAAGAAGGTAGCGAGGGAAAAAAATTAGGGAAATGGGGGTCTGATTGTGGGGATGTAGACGTCGTTCGAGTGCGGGAGGCCGAGCTGGCCGTCGGAGTTGGCGCCGCAGACGTAGACCGAGCCATCCTTGAGTTTGAACGCCGAGGACGCGCCGCCCGCGGAGACGGCGACGCACTTTTGGGGGAGAGCGACCGTGTCGGCGTGTTGTTCTGCCGAGAGGCCGAGAGATCCGCGGGCGTTGCAGCCCCAGGCGTAGACCGAGCCGTTTTCGGAGAGGGCGAGCGTGTGGGAGGCTCCGGCTACTGCCATCTTGACGTCGTCCATCACGAATTCCGGCGAGAAGGAGTGGTGGCGGGAGTGGCCGAGCTGGCCGTTAGCGTCGTGACCGCAGGAGAGGAGGCGGCCCTTGGAGGTGATGAAGAGGGAGTGGTAAGCTCCAGCAGCGCAGGCGGAAACGTCCGTCAAATTCAAAACTCGCGGCACCAAAACGTCCCCGAGGCGATCCGAGGTCCGGCCAGCCGGAAGACCGCGACCCAAACCGAGGCGGCCGTCTTCGCCCTGGCCGCAGGCGAAGGCGAGACCGCTCTTCGTCACGAATAAAGAGTGCGCGGCGCCGGCGGCCGCGGTCGCGACTTTCACCTCCTTGAGAGCTTTAACGATCCGGGGGCACCTGACGTTCTGGTTGTTCCCGTGGCCGAGGCGGCCGAAGGCTCCGACTCCCGACGTCAGCGCCGTGCCCTGGACCGTCACGAAGACGCAATGGTTCGCGGAGGCGCTCACCACAACCACTCTCTCCGGCAGGGCGAGTCTGAGAGGGTCTCTACGCGCGCGAGTGACGACGTGCGACGCGCCGAACGCGTGAACTTCCCCCAGCGCAGAAAGCAGGACCGACTGGCCGGCCCCGGCGGCGCAGGAGATGGCGTCGGCGAGGCGCCGCGGGGCGCGCGAGTTGTTGTTGCTCGGACCGCACCGCCCGTCGTCCCTGCCGCACGCCCACGCGCCGTCGGGCTGGAGGAAGAGGCCGTGCCGCGCCGAGAACGACGCGAACGCGCCTTCGTACGTGTCCCGCGTCTCGAGGAACCGCAGGAACAGCAACGGGGTCTCGTCGGCTTGGAGTTTTGGTATTTTCGACAGAAAGCCGGCTGTCCAGTCGACGGCGCGCCGCGATCGCCGCGACGCGAGCCCCAGCCGCGCCAGATCCAACGACATCAGAAACGACCCAACCTCCGCGGCACACGGGCCCTCGATCACGTTCAGAATCGGCTGCGGCCATCGAATCTCGTCCCGCCGCTGCCGCCGCGCCGCCCGGGACATCTCCCCCGGGGTCCTGGCGATGTTTGAATTATCCCCCTCGAGGGGGCAACGGACGGATCCTGCTTCTTTTCAAAACCTTGTGACCCGGGGAAGACGACGACTCCTGGAAGCCGACTCGAACTGCTTTGCTGCTTCGCCAACGCACCTGCACCGGAGGAATCCGAGCGAGCCGCGACATCTCCTCACGCTGCTCGAAACAACGACTTTTTCGACGAGAATTGGCACCTCGCCCGCCCGCCCACCCGCCCGCCCTCCTTGACTCAAACAACTTAACTTTCGGGCGTTTTTCTGTGGACTTCTACGAGTTTCAACTTTACTTGAATAAATAAATAAATAAAATAGTCACAAGGCATCCATCCATCCGTTGCGAGCCTTCTACAGCCAAAAAGAAAGAATGAAACTTCCACCCTTTGAAGTTGTTGTTTCCATTTGTTCGTACCACGTCACTATTCTTACCGTTGCATTGCACCCCCCGATCCGATCCCCGATCCGATCCCCGATCCGATCCGATCCGATCCGATCGACGCCACATATTTTGTGCTTCTCGCGCCTAAACAGGAACCTTCGCAGTCGATAATATGTTGCCTTCCCAGTTATTACGCATGCCTACTCAAATTACGGAATGAACGAATGGGGGCAACCTCCCAGGCAAGACATCGCAGCAGTCGGCACATGAAGCGCCTCGTTCTTTCGAGGTAGTGGTATTGCCCGTCGACTTCGATTGCCATGTCACGCGACAATCCCTCCTCGGTGCTCGAAGACTTGCGGCGTCCAGCCAACTCGTTCGGTCGCAACGTCGCGCGAAGTCCACAAGTTCCGAGCATCGAAATTGTCGCCGCAAAGAGCGAGAGAATCGTCTCGACCCTCGTCTGCTTCCCCACCGTATTTGTTGCCATCGAAGTACAGCTCGTGTCGGCAAAGATCGCCGCGACGGGCGTCGTCGCGACGCTGCGTCGTTCCTCCTCGTCGCGCCGGCGTCTCGGGATTCAAGTCCCCGACCGTCGCGCCGCCAGTCCTCGCGTCAGGCATTCGGAGACTGCGAACGGCCTCGGTCTCCGCCGGTCGTCTCGCCCCTGGTGGATCGGTTTTGCTCCCAGTCCCCTCCTCGTGGACGGGTTTCGTCGCTGTGCCACGGGCGCCAGTCCCGGGGCGATGACGAGCATTTATTTCCGAGCACGCAATCAGGTCCGTTGAGAGCCCAACGGGTGCGTGTTTTTGAGTTTACTCCTATAAACCCTAATCATCGTGTAGGGCGGCACAAAATAACAAAGAAGCAAACCTGGGGGTGAGGGGGTCCCTACGGAATGTCCGGAGGTTGTTCGCGAGCTCGACGGCCGTGGGGCGGCGGTCGGGCCTCGGGGCCCACGCCTTGTCCAGGAGAGCCACGAGACGGGGATGCCAGGTCTTTAGCCTCTGGCCGTCGCGGATGACCTTCGTTTGGAGGTCCGTCCTCATGTCGGGAAAGTGCATCCCTTCCAACGCGAGGAGCTCCCAGACCGCGAGAGCAAACGAGTAAAATTTCCGTGCCGTAGTCCAAGTGGCACGCGTTCTCGGGCGCAGTATACAAAGGCGACCCGACGCTGCCCGTCACCTGCCACCTTGTTGTTTTTTTCTTCTTCTTCGAATGCTCCGGCGCGGCGGCGACGACGACGACGACAGTTGCGAGCCCGAAAAACAGGGAGCTTGACCCGAGCCAGTGATCCCGACGTTGGCGGGCTAGACGTCGCGGTGGATGACGACGAGTCCGTCCTCGATCGCGTCGCCCGAATGCAGGTGCGCGAGCATTTCCATCATCGCCCTGGCAAGGTCGGTCTCGACCCACTCCAGCACCAAACACGGCCGTCCGATCGCGGACGCCCTCGAGATGAAACACGTTCGGGTGTGCGAGCCGCGCGAGGATGTGTGCTTCCCGCCGAAACCTCTCGAGTAGTGTCTTGCTGCGGCTTCGCCGAAGCACCTTGACCGCGAAGTCCCTTGTTTGGTGGTGGACGCTTCCTTGCGAGCCATTTCATTGCATCACGCTGACACGCACGTCGGCCGCTGTCTCGAACCCGCCCGAGGTCTCCTCCGGTACCGCAGGTGCTCGAGCCACTCGCACTCCTCGTCGTGCGACAGCCGTACGTGCAGTAGAGCCCTCGGACCATTGCTCGCACCTCGACTCGAACATGTTTTAGTTGACTCTTCTTTGTGTTTCGTTGACTCCTTTTTACTTGAGCTCGACACGTTTGTTTCAACTTGACGTGAGGCACAGCACACAGAGAAGCCGTTATAAGCAAAAAAGAAAACTCTACCGTTAAATCTCGAGTTAAAATATTTCTACCACGTCACTTCTCACACTTTTTTCACTGACGTGTCGGACACACGAACGCAAATTCAACGTTTGGTTGGTGCTCCCAAAGCCTAAGGGCCAATCCTCTCAAAAGCGACGCAATCGTGGCGTCAAGGTGCGCGAGATCTTGCTGGTAAACGCGCGGGCGCACGCGAGCTTGGACGAACACACAGATTTCTCCGCCCGCGAACGAGCTTGAGGTCCAGCAGGAAAGAGCTGCGACGCTAAATTGTCGAGCAGCACTTCGATTGCAACGATGACATGATGTGAGAGCTTCAACTACGGCAAGTTCATCGCGCCAGACCATCACCAAAAGCCTCGCGCCCGAAGAGCTCGCCGACTTCAAGAACGTCAGGTGCTGCGAGTACCGCTCCCACGCACCAGATGTCTCGAACCTCCAGGCCGACGTCCAGACGAGTCAAATATTCCGGATGATGGTGCTGGACAAGGAGCTCGCGGTACGGGGGATGCGGCGCGTACGGCCCGTCGTGCTCGTGTCGGAGGACAACGCGACCCACTGCATCGGCTTGCACTTCACGCCGCCCAGAACGTCGGACTCCCTAAGTAGCGCGACGGCGAGTTCCACGAGGCCTACGATAAGGCAGAGCACGCCCACGAGACGAGCGTCGGCCGCCATGAACATCACCGACCAGATCAAGATCTGAGACCTTGCCGCACGTCTTTTCGTGTTAGTCGTCGACCGCAGGCACTGGAGCACCGCCGCCGCCAAAGCAAGAACTCGGATCAGCAAGTTCGGGCTGACGCAGCTAGCGCCGGGCAACATCGACCGGCGCAATATCGACATGCAGTCGTCGCCGCACCTCGCAACGTCGATCGGTCAAAGTTCGTCGCGCACTCGCCGCCGCCGGTCGGCATGACGGTCAATCCGCAGTCCGAGCGCAATATCCGAAAACCCCGAGGAGGCGAGTTTCATGGATGTGACCAAACCGACCTTTAAGAATGACGTTCGAACCACTTTGGGTCATCGGCCAAGCAGTGTGCCGACCTGCGTGCGTGATTTGACACCCCTGATCACGCTCTACTTTAGCTATGCGCACCCCCCGATGTCGTCAACCTCGAACCCCCTCTTATAACCAGTCGACCTTGAAAACCCTCGAACACTCGAGGTGCTCAACGGTCTGTGGGAACGGACCTCGAGTTTGGATATGGATCGCAGCAGCAATGGAAAAGAAGGCGCCTCGACGACAATCGGAACTTCCAAGTCCCTGATGCCACCGGCTCGCCGTAGACAAGTGGTCGACTGGCGCCCGCGATGATGACCGTCCTCGAGGAGGGGACAGGCTGCCGGAGGATACATCTCATCTGAAATGGCGCGACGACTCGCCGTCAAACTACGAGCGCCACCAAGCGCAAAAGTCACCGTGACTTGACGAAGCTGGCCATGGGCAGGACAATCGGCGGCGAGACCGGCGCCGTTCGCATTCGCCAAGACGACGAAACCCTGAGCTCGCGAAGGCTGGCGGTGCCACGGTCGAGACTTGCACCGTTCTCGGTCGCCAAGCCGACGACCGCCTAGTGCGCGCAACAACCACGGTCGAGACTTGCGCGGTTCTCAGTCGCGGGCGCGATGCGACAAGGGGGTGAGACGTATCGCCGCAGCGGCGCCCGCTACGCCGCGGACTGTCGCGTTCGCTCGAGCCACACTCGACCCATCAGTGCCGAGGCACCGCTTTGGCAACAAATTAAATGGGGGAAGCAGATGACGGGCCGCGGTGCGACTCCCGAAACGATTCTCTCACTCTTCGCGGCTCGTGGCGACGAATTCAGCGCTCGGAGTTTGGCGGCTGCCGCGCACCGCGTCGCCAAGTTTGGAGGCCAGAACCGCGACGCGCAACGCGATCGCCGTGTGATGGCCCTCGCAGACGCTTGTTGGCACCGCATTCGAGAGTTCGATGCGCGGAACCTCGCTCACGTGTAAGCGTGGGCCTTCGCGACCGCACGCGTCGAGGCACCTCAGTTGTACGCGGCGATCGCGGACACGGCTCCTTCGCGGCTTAGCGAGTTCAATCCGCAGCACCTCTCCAACACGGTGTGGGCCTTCGCGACGGCACGCATCGACGCACCTCAGTTGTACGCGGCGATCGCCGGCGCGGCTTCTGCGTGGGCCTTCGCAACGGCACGCATCGAGGCACCTCAGTTGTACGCGGCGATCGCCGACGCGGCTTCATCGCGTCTCGGTGGGTTCAATCCGCAGGACCTCACCAACACGGCGTGGGCATTCATTCGCGACGGCACGCGTCGAGGCACCTCAGCTCTTCGACGCGATTGCCCTGGCGGCCCGGTCGCGGCTTGGTGGGTTCAATCCGCAGGACCTAGCCAACACAGCTTGGGCATTCGCGACGGCGCGCATCGAGGCACCTCATCTCTATGCGGCCATCGCTGACACGGCTCATCCGCGACTTGGCGAGTTCAATCTGCAGGACCTCGCCAACACTGCGTGGGCATTCATTCGGGACGGCACGCGTCGAGGCACCTCAGCTCTTCGACGCGATTGCCCTGGCGGCCCGGTCGCGGCTTGGTGGGTTCATTCCCCAGGACCTCGCGAACACAGTGTGGGCGTTTGCCTGCGTCGACTGGAATAAGGACCCTAAGTTTTTTGCCGAGCTTGCCTCCATTGCTATGGAAGATTGATTTCAATACCCTCGACGATCGCGGCTTGTCGCAGTTCCACCTTGCTTCGTTGCACTTTACTACGCTTGAGTGGCCCGACCGGAGCTCAAACCACCGGCAACTACTCCTGGTGGCTCCAAAACGTCAGGGCCCATCACCGTCCCAACTCCATCGCGACGTTGTGACCGCGCTCGACCGAGTTGGCTGGGCGCACGTCTTTGAGCACGTGATCGAAGAGGGATTGTCGCTTGACATGGCTCAACCCGACACCAAGCGCGCGGTCGAAGTCGACGGGCCATTCCACTACCTTGGGAGATCGAGGGTTGAGGATGGCTCGACGCGCTTCAAGTCCCGGATTGGCTGGGACGTTGTCCACGTTCCTTTTTTTGAACGGGGAGCTTTCGAGAGCAAGACTCTTATCTCCGGGCCAAGCTGCAGGTGTTTGCATAGGCGCAATCGAGGGTGCTGTAAGGCCAAACCACGCGAAACTTGTCTGCGGTTGGGCCACTGAAGTCGCCCGCGTGAGCACCAACGCGCTACTTGGTTTACCAAGCCGAGCCCAGCCGAGCCTCGTTGTGCTGCTGCGGCCACCCCTCGCCGCGACCCTTTTCAGCGCCGGCTACGCGCCTCGTAGCGACGTCGTGGTCTTCGCCCTGTGCGGCCCTTTGCTTTCTGTATTCCACAATTAGCCACATTGTCGGCGTCTGTTCCGGGCACGCGCCCAATCCCGTGCCGCCTCGGGTGTCGTCCAGTCGTGTTGCAATGCGCGCGGGCATTTAGCAAACTCGTAGGTGACCAATGGTATCCCACATCCATAACCGCATGCGCCTGCCGCCGTGCCCCAACTGCTGATTCGCACTGTCCGCCGCGGCACGCGCTCGGCGCGTTCTCTTCCCGAGGTCTGCGCCGCTCCTTTCCCGTCCTCGTGCCGACCGTAGTCGACAGCGCACGCGCGACGGTCTGTCATGTCGCCGCCGGTGCTGTATTCCATATCTTGCTCCTCAAGTCGCCACTAAGGCTCGTTTCCGTTTCAGCTGCGGCCGACGTTTTTTTTTTGAAATGGCCGCTTTTGACGACGGCGCTCGTGATCGCGCACTACTTTTGATAAACGAGCGGCGGCTGGGGCTCGTAAGATCGACCCCTTTGCTGGCTTTGCCAACCACCGGGCGCTATTTTTTTTTTCTGCTCGGTCGCGCTTGCGAGTGCGCCCAAGGACCGCGCGGAATCGTGCAACCCACACTTTTCGCGCGTGCTGTATTCTCGCGGCGAATCTCGGAGTCGACGCGTGAAACCTTGGACGTCGTGCCGCCGTAGACTTGTCCGAAATACCTTTCACACGAAATGACAATAGCCGGCTGCATGGGCACCGTCCGCTGCCTCCGACCTCGACTCGGAATGTGTCGTATCCGATAAACTTTGGTTCTCGTGGGCGTCTTTGCCTTGCGCACCCACGCGGTGGAGTATACCGACGAGCTCGTCATCATCAGCGGCATTTTTTAGAGATAGAAAATCTGAATTAGGGTTAGTAGCCCTTATTCTAGGGGTAGGTAGTCCCTTTAACTTTGCCACCCTTTGATTTATTTTAAGAAAACAACGCTGTGTTATTAATTCACACCGCCCGTGTCCTCTCGTTTAGGAGAAAGAATCGAGAGGACAGACTACCACTGTTCTCACGCTCTGCTGAAGGGCAACACAGTTGAAATTACTGTTCTCTAGGTATTGGGCACCAGTATCAGCAGAGCCTCCGGACTTCCAGACGAGTCCCGCTCGCTGACGTTCCTGAACCCAAGCAAAATGCTAACCAATCAAGAACTCCAAACGGAGATTCGAGAACAAGAAGCGAGCTCGCTTAGAAGCCAAGCATCAAAAAGAGATTCGAGAACAAGAAGCGAGCTCGCTTAGAAGCCAAGCATCAAAAGGAGATTCAAGAACAAGAAGCGAGCTCGCTTAGAAGCCAAGCATCAAAAAGAGATTCGAGAACAAGAAGCGAGCTCGCTTAGAAGCCAAGCATCAAAAGGAGATTCGAGAATAAGAAGCTCGCTGGATGGCTCAAATAGACGCGTTGTCCGCCCGAGTGCAAGCACACCACCTGCCGTCGCTGTTGCGGCTCCACCTCCCACTCCGGCTCAGCAAGATCCCAAGACCAAAATTAATACCTTTAGTGACCCACCAAGCGCCGTCGTCCTCAAGTCAATGGACAACGCGCAAGTCACACCCCAAATGCTTTCGTTTCGCGTCATGCAGTTGTTCGTCGAACATCTGATGCCTGAAACAGGTATAACTCAGTACCTCCTACAGGGCTTCTACACGTGGTTATCCGTCTTGCGCGGATCTATAAATGATCTCGCTGACGCTCTCCTAAGCCACTGTATCGACGAATACGACAAGGACCCCGACCACCACTCTACCGCCGGGAGGGAACACGCAAGATTTCCAAGGCCGTTACGTCTTCCACAAGGGTGTCTACCGCAAGTTCGGCAAACACTTCCTGGCGAACGTCTACGAGCCAAAGCTCCAAAAGAACTTAAAGATAAAGACAAGGACCCGACCGATATGACAAAAGGCAAGTTGTATCCGATCACCCAAACTCATCTCCAAGGAAAAGAAGCCGACTTCATCGTATATCTCCGCGAGACCGTGCACCCCCTCTTTCGCCGTTTCCTACATGCCGGTAGCGACTCCGTCAAGCACCCAGCATACAACGAAATCGATGCACTCGGATCTTCCTATCCGATAGGACTCGAATTTTTTGTGCTTTAAGTTCGCCTAGCACTCGACAAGCACACGGGCCAGAACCACGTCCACCATGCGCATTACGTCTATAATGCCTTCCTGGACACGCCGTTCAACCCAGAGATCCACGAGAGCCTGCGCACTATATTGAATATATGCGCCGTGTCCAGCAGCAACTGCGCTAGATAACAAACGACGCTTCTCTCCAACTTTCAGACGACAAGATTCTCGAGGAAAAATTCCACCAACTGCTTCGCTTTAAGTACCCTCCAAGTTTGCTTGACTCCCGCGCCCCAACACACATCAAGGGCTTCGCACGTCTTGCTAACTGTCTGCGCACTCCCAATGACTCGCTGTTACTCGACGAAGACAAAGAAGCCATCAACCACCTTCCCAAGCTCATCGCCCGCATCACAGTCATCTCCACGTTTGAGCGCAACTTTTGGGCTCACCTCAAGCCTCACCCAACTCTCAACTTCAAGCCTTTGCGCTTCGTCACTGACTTTGGTCGTCTACCGACTTAAGACAAAGACAATCCACGTTTTCGCACCCGCCGTCATGGTCTCCACTTCACCGAAGACGATGATGATACCTCTCCCTCTGAAGATGACACCCCACCGGATCCCGACGAAGACACCGACCCCGTCGCTGTTTTTCTCACGGAGGCCAACCTTGACCACGACGGCGAAGACAATGACGTCATTCACCAACTCCACGCCTACCGCAAAAAGCAAATTTCGCGGCACGCCCAGAAAGCCCCCTCCTAACAAAAAGCCTCCAAATCCTCGCTCCCTGTCTTACTACGACATCAATGCCAGTCCTAAGCCCAAGGCTACTCCTGTCACCCCAACGAAGAACAAGCAACGTCCCCGTGCTCCTCCTGTCACCCCTGACAAACGCGAGCACCCGCATCTTCGCAAGGTCACTTTTCCCACACAACCTCATCCACCCAAACCATCTACTCCTGACCAGCGCTTCAAGGTCCCCCTTCGTGAAGTCCGTCGCAAGCTCCAAACCATGCGGAATCTTAGTCAAGCCGGTCGCCAACATACGTCAAGCTCCGAGCGCATGAACAAGCTCATCAACCTCATCACCACCATCTCCGACGAGATACTTCTCTCCGAAGCCGAAAACGATGCCGCAGAATATATTTCTCCAGATGTTGACGTCAGATCCCCAGGACGATCCACCTGATGAGGGCGAAGCCGAAACCGATGAACAAGACGAAAAAGGACACCTCGGTTTCTATGACGACAACGGTCAGCTAGACCTCTACGACGACACCATTCCCGAAATCAATGATGAAGATGACTCCGCCGAAGACTATGCACAACGCCACAGTGACTATATGCGTGCTCTCCACCAGAGTCGGCTTTTTCGCTGATGGTTGCCGACGACGCCTGTGCCGCCAACCACATCTTACGCAATCAGGCACCAAACCTCAAGATGGCGAATTTCCCGACATCATCAACCATCTCACCCAGAGTCGCAGATTTTCTTTGTGCAACTTACACTCCAGGAAAGACCTCAAAGCAGACTAACTCGCTGCACGGATGCAATGGACCCGGCACTGAAACTTCATTGATTGACAGTGGCGCATCTTTTTGCTTTACGCGCTCAATACAACACTTTGTTCCTGAGTCCATACGCCGGATTCCCGAACACACCATTCATATGGGACGAGGCACCCTTACCAGCCACTTCATCGGTGTTAAACCGTTGTATTTGCAGGCTGCAGGTCTCTCCTCAAAGGATACAAAAGACTCAACCGGTTACGCTTTATATCTCGTATTTATGGTCGTCCCGCAATTCAGGCAAGGTCTCCAAGTTATCGCAACATCTCAGCTCAAAGCCCTGCATGTACAAGCCACCGATCCGCCACTGCCCCACGAGCCATAACTGTACGAACTTATGAAGTCCTCCACCTTCGATCCGCACGATTATAAGACTCTTCTAGGAAAAACCGCCGTCGTACTCGCCACTCGCAAACCTAACGGCCTGTTGTCCCTGCCGTCCCATCCAAAGCAAACATTCACAACTGTGCTTAGTTTCCACACAAGAAAACGAATGTCACTCGAGGATGAGATTGCACACATCACACAGCATGTCGCCAAGACACGCTCTAAATCGCACACGCTTGATTTCGCAAAGCTACAGAATCATTCCATGTATTCAAATGAACTGCTCAACCTCCAACATACTGTCGTCCACTACGCCTTTAATGGCACCGCAGCCCTCTCTGTGCAAGCACAACCCCCTCCGCTCAAAACAGCCATTATTGCAGGTGGACTTCACCAAGAAGGTTTCGACACTTTTCGCAAACGATTCGACAAACGCCTTACTGTCGTGGTCACCTGCGAAATTAACCATATTATGCGCACCCGTGCGCAACAACTCTTTCCGCACGCTCAGCACTATGCGGACCTAAGGAAACTCAATGCCGCCCTCCAAACCGGCAGAATACGACTACCTCCATTCGACTTGGCAGTTTTTACATTGCCCTGTCAACATCTAAGTGTAATGCAAGAATACGAGGGATATGCCACTCCGGTCACCGCCGATCTTTTTGTCCAAGAACAAATCCGCTTTGTTCGTTGCACGCTCCCGACCTACGCCATTGTCGAGAACGTACCTCCCAACCCAAGGACTCATCACGAGTATGCTCAACTCGCAAAAGGCTATCAGCGCTTAGGCTACTTCCGACACTCCGGTGTCTATAATGCCTCTGCTTTTGGTGACGTCATCAGCAAGACACGCTATCTCGCTGTGTATGCCCGACACCCGCTCACCGGCTACAACCTCGAGAAAACCGCTTCTACTTGGTTAACCTCGCCTCCGAGCATGGTTCCTCTCCTGGACCCCACTCACACCATCCCTGACGATCTCTGGATCGCCAAACCCGCCCTTCGTGTACAGTGCCCCGCTACTTGGGTCCACTATATGAATCGTTCGCATCCTGGCTTTGCCGCGATCGACTCACGAGGGCGAATTACTCTCGATGACCCCACGGGACTAATAATGTCCAAAGCCCGTCCCATCTATGCGGATTATGTCGGCCACATCGGCGACACGCTTCAGAAAAGCACCAAGTGTTACTCGGTCACTGGCTCGTACCCAACCAACACGAGCTACTCCAACGCCTTGCTGCTGATCTCTCCAGACCACATCCGCTATGCGACCCTCAACGAAATCGCAAAGTTTGGACACCACTCGGACCCAGAACTGCTCCGTCTGTTCCAACAGCACCCGCCGTACTTCGCGTTTAAGGCACTGGCCAACGGCGTCCCGCACAATATGCTGCAGGCAAAGTACAGCGCTGTTCTCGCACTGCACGAATCGCACCACCACGTGAACTTTCACATCGAATGGGCAACAATACGCAATGGCATCCCCAGCCCAGGAGACATCACCCAGGTTGCAGTCTTCTTCATGAGCATCTCCAGCCGTCTCTTAGCAGAGGAGGGCCTCAACCTCACCTCCCTCTTCAATGCCATAGCAGATGCTCACCATAATGCGATCCGCAAACCACGCAAATCGAAAAACCTCGAGACGCTTCTTGCCGAGGCAACCGTCGCTAAAATCCCAGTCGACAAGCGACCCAGCCCCCCCAGCGCTTCGACTGCTGCTCTGCCTCCCTTGCACAAGCACGGCACCATTCAGCACGCCAAAAGAGTGCTTTTGGTCACTCGGTGGCACCGAATACACCACCAGCAACCAGAGATTCTTCGCCGCACGATTGCCGCTAATGTAACGAATCTTCGCCCAGGTGATGATCGGTATCTGCAAGACTGCAGCGAATGCAAGCGTTGTCAATCGCATGTCAGCTTCCGTCACAAGAACACTTCCTGGTCACAGGATGAACTGACCTATGCTCCTGGCCAACACCTCCACATGGATGTATCGTACCCGATCGTCAGCAAGTGCTACGGTGGATTTCGTTACATCATGCACTTCGTGTGTATTATCTCTGCACACAAGTGGGTCTATTTCCTGCGGAAAAGGATGTTCTGGCCGGCATCCTCTATGCGGTCAATGTGATTAAGGTCGAATTCGATGTCAGTGTGAAAATCATATCGTCTGATGCATTCTCAACTTTCCGCTCTGAAGCTTTCCACCTCCTCAAGGTGCAACTTGGCATCCAGTTTCAAGACACCCGAGGCGCCGTAGTTCGTCTCCTCAACCTTCGCAGTGTACGCATCGAAGGAAAGTCTATTGCCGCCGAGTATTATCATCCATTTGCTCTCCTGCATAAGATCCAAGCCGACAACCAGCGCTCTCATGGACTGCCCTCGCGCACAAACTTGGCATGCACCGTTCCCCGGCGCATCATGTCACCCATGGCACCGCTCTTGAAGCTCCTTCCCTTTGGCGAACCTGTCACTTTTGTCTACCCTCAAAGTCACAAGCTGGAACCCTCCAGCGTCTCCGCCTCTTACTTTCACAGTAACAACTATCTCCCGAACCTCCCCGGCACGGACCGATTTATCCGTGATGTTCACAGCTCCATCTTTGCTTGTACATCAGGGGCGATATGGAAATATCGTTACCTCTAACGACTTTCATGTTGACGCAGACATGCCAGTCAACCGCAACAAGGAGATCGAACGGATCAAAGCACTCGCACAGATCCCAACAGAGGCACGGCAAGAGGACCCGCTACCAGCTATAAGCGAACAGCAAATGCCGGAAGTTAGACAGGAATCGCAAAATGAGGGCGAGACTCACGATGACGAGCAGGATGATAAACCTAGCGATGACGACGAACACAAAGAACTGGATCCAACTCCCGCTGCTGATTCAAGTCCCGTCAGCGACGAGACACCCGAACAGGATTTTTCGTTCCTCAACCGGCCACTCCCGCCGGATGGTAGCATTCCGATGTCCAAACAAAAAGATCGCCTAGAGCTTGTTCTCGACGATTCAGGTTTTACCCCAGTTCTCGTGCATCGCAACCAGAGCGATAAGCTCAAAGCAGATCTCAAGGACGAACGTGGATTTCGCATCCCTGAGGATCAACTCTATATCGTGAAACGTGTTGACGATGGAAAACTCTTCACCAGACGCATTATCGCCTCAGAGTATGGTCGCAACTGGAGATACCAGCAGGAGCAATCCACGGCTCATACCACAGCCAACATGTCCAGCGCATTGATGTTCCTCATCAGTGTCAGCGCTCTTCACCAGGGCCACGCCGCCAGCATCGCATCTGATCTGAATATTCGAAGAGATGCTAAGCCGCCAAATGATATCCCGAAAGGATGTCTCCTAGCAAGTGCCACACAAGACTATGGTATCATGGGCGGCACCGCACTGGATTTGCAGAGAGAAACCGACGCAGAACTTTTGTATGTTGACTTCCCAAGGAAGCCGCACCACTCATCTGTATTGGTTGATCACCTCGATAACGACAATTCTGTTCTCGAAAACTATGTATGCCACGACGACCTGTCACCGGCAGAGTATTATGCGCGTCAATGGAACCAAGAGCTCTGTTGTATGGGTTCCTCTCTTTTGTGGGACATCTCCGCGCATCAGCACTACCACCTAGCTTCTCGGCACAGGCATGCCTTCATGCATGATTCTGGCGAACTCGGACACCTCTTCCTAAGTCAAAGTGATCCGAATCAAGATATTCTCCAAGAAGCCATGGACTATGACTTGCAGCACATCGATCACGTCGTGTTACAGCTCGTGACCGCTGAAGATTTTGTTTGTCTACGAGCCTGAAAAGATTGTCGAACTCAAAGGACTCAGCGAAGAATATAAGTTAAAGCGCACCGCTTCGATTCATAAAGAAATTGAAGGACTGTGCTCCAACGGTGTCTTTAAACTTGAACCTTTACCGCCAGACCGTTCGTCTATCTCGACGAAGCTCGTGCTGAAGATCAAGTATTTTGCTGACGGCACTCCAGGCCGCTATAAAGCTCGTCTAGTCGCCCGAGGTTTCTTGGCACGTGTAGGCATTGACTTTTATGCCACATCCTCCCCAACCGCAATGCTTGCCACCAACCGGCTACTGCTCGCCATCGCTGTGAAGCACAAGCTCCCGGTCGCGCACGCGGACATTCCTCAGGCATTCATCCAATCGGCACTCGATCGCCCAGTATGGATCGACTTCCCTCGAGGAATACGTGTCTCGCAAAATCTTATCCAGCAGATACAGAAGAACCATCCAGAGTCGAAGCTCGCTCTCCGACTCGTCAAGGCTCTATATGGCCTCAAACAGTCAGCTTTGTTGTGGAACATCAAACTCGACTCGTTTCTTCGACAACATGAGTTCGAACGCTCACAAGTCGACACTTGCCTCTATATCAATTGGGATCGATCTATCAACAAATGGGTTCTACTATCCGTTTCAGTCGATGACCTATTGATCACTGGTACCAACACTGCCAAAATAACATCCCTTCGCACTGCTCTGGAGAAGGAATATGGCAAAGGTACATGGCATGACAACATCAGATCCTTTCTTGTCACATGTCGGCCTCATATCACCACTTTGTGCAACAAATGCTGCAAGGGCATGCACAACCCTGATCAGACCCAACTTCTACACTTATTTGTTTTACTTCGCTACGTAAAGGGTACTCCGACTGATTCCCTCGACTATTCATCCGACAGCCCCTCTATTACCCCCTTTATTCAGCATCTGATCAACCGCTATCCTGAACTGCATCACCTTCGTTCACCTATTATTTGTTTTACTGATGCAAGTTTTGCTGATCGTTCTGACCCTCGCTTGCGATCCAATTCTGGTGCATGTATCTTCGTCATGGGCAATCTCGTATTTTGGTCTAGCAAACGACAAACTCTTACTGCCAAAAGCACCATGAAAGCTGAACTCATGGCCGCCAGCGCAGCCGCCGATGAATGTCACTGGTTTTACAAGCTTTTCTCCTCTCACCCTTATCTGTTTTCGTGTGATCAAGCTCACGCTATTCCCCTGCTTATTGATAACGCTAGCCCATTACATGTCGCTAATCACCCTAAAGTCAGTGCTCCTTCTCGTCATGTCAATTTACGAGAATTTCGCATTCGTGACTACCAAGCTAATTCGATCATTAGACCTCTCTGGTGTCCTACTCACTACCAGGTCGCTGATCATTTTTCGAAACTCCTTCCACGCAATTTATTCCACAAGCTCAAAAACGCCTACGGTGTTCACTCAACATCCTCCTCACCGCCATCTCATCACGTTACTTTTTCAGCCACTCTCCCACCGTACGACTCTGTCCAGAACAATATCTATGTTATTGTCGCTGGCAAGACGCTTCCTGTTTAGTTTGATCCAGAATTCGCTCACCGAGTTCAATCTGTGAGGGCGTAGAGATAGAAAATCTGAATTAGGGTTAGTACCCCCTATTCTAGGGTTAGTTCCCTTAACTTTACCACCCTTTGATTTTAAGAAAACGCTGTGTTATTAATTCACACAAGTGCAGGCCAGTAAGTTCACCTAGCCCCAATCCCTAACTCCAGTAAGTTCACCTGGTCTCAGTAAGTCCACCTAGTCCCAATCTCTAACCCCAATAAATTCGGCGTAAACCCACTCGTGCTCACATCCACTCACCTCACTCCCCTTTGAACTCGTCGCTCTCACCCCCGCCAGTCTAAGCTGCTTTGATCCGCACACGCCGCTAGCCTTTGAGTTTACTCTAAAAATCCCAGTAAGTTCGCTTGGTCCCAGTAAGTTCGCCTGGTCACTAAGTTCACCTAGTCCCAATCTCTAACCTCAGTAAGTTCACCTGGTTCCAGTAAGTTCACCTGGTCCCAGTAAGTTCACCTACAGTGCGCGTGTAGACGCCGGGAGGGGGCTT
Organism: Chrysophaeum taylorii; assembly: GCA_029834535.1. Taxonomy (NCBI): domain Eukaryota; class Pelagophyceae; order Pelagomonadales; family Pelagomonadaceae; genus Chrysophaeum; species Chrysophaeum taylorii. The sequence goes on along the minus strand of JAQMWT010000573.1, from coordinate 31,823 downwards.
ATCGGTATTGCGCAGCACGTGTGGGGTAGGGTGGAGTCGTCGACTCAGAAGAGCACATCCTCGGGGTTGCCGATCGACAGAGAGCCACGTAGAGCTGGACGTGACAGAAGACGGGCTTGGGCGAGAGGACGCCGACCTCGCGGAGCGTCTGGCCCTGGCTCTTGTTGATCGTTTGGCGTCGGCAGGCCTTAAGGGATACAGGTTGGAGGAGCCTCGGTGACACGACACGATCGATCATGTATCTGGTACCGTTGCAGTGGCCGTGCGACGGGTCGAGGTTGCGAAGACTTTAAGCTCGCGATCAAAGTCAGCATGCCGTTGGTTGTCAGGGAGTTGCAAACTCGACTGTGAAGAGCGAGGCGTCGTCTTCCGACCCAACCTAGTCGGCCGAAAAGAACTCCGACGCCTCGTCTCCGGGAAAAAAAGGCCGCGGTCATGCGCACGTTGTCAGCATCGACAACATCGTTTCGACGGGGCGTGAGAATGGCGCGCTGAAAGAGCCGCCGCGGGTCGTGGAAATAGTCTGCGAGGTCGCCGTAGACGGCTTGGAGGATCAATGTCTGGCTCGCTGAGGAGACAGAATGCGAACCTGGGTGGCAAGCGGCTGCGCCAACTTCACAGAGGCAAAGGCGGCCCAAACTCGCCGCATCTACCGTGAGTGGGGCATCGCCAACGCATTAGGCCGGGCTCGCTGTGCCCTCACCGCCCTCACCCATGTCGCCGCCTCGGGGAACCCCACCCAGGCCGCCCGCTCCCAGCAGGACGTCACCCTTCGTCGCACATACGTCCGGCGGCAGCATGCGTACGACCTACGGGCGGGGCCCGTCCTCTCTTCGTCTGCCCCACGCCTCGGCGATGACCCCGACTAGGTCCCGCGTACTTATCTCCGCCCGTCAGGCACATCCCTCATACCCCACAAACCCACCCACATCCTTCATGCTCCCCACACACACCCCCCTCTTAGCAGTCGACATTTAAAGACAGAATCGAGAGGATAGACTACCACTGTTCTCACGCTCTGGTGAAGGGTAACACAGTTGAAATTACTGTTCTTTATATTTGTGAGGAAGCTATGACACTTACCCCTGCACCACGTCCCCATTATAGTTCTCTCATCCCCATTTCAGTTCTCACATGGTAGCAGGTGTTCGTCTGAAGCAGATTTTCTCAGCATCTCGCTGCTCTGAAGGCGAATTTCGCGTCAAGCAACAACGTTGATATCCATGAAAACCGCGACATGAACTTCACGCGACTTTACAAGCGCATTACCGATGTCTACATGGGCCATGGGGATCGCGTAGCGAACTTCCTCAACAAGTTCATCATCGGAGTTCAAGTTGCTCGGCATTGTACCTATCACCGGCGTTCAAGTTGCTCGGCATTGTACCAATCACCAGAGTTCAAGTTGCTCGGCATTGTACCTGATCCGACGTACCCTCGAGTGTGTCCTCGCATTTGACTACGTGCATCGTGCTTCAAGCCTTTCTGGCTTTGTTTTATAGTCTCGCGTTTCGTACCGACGACTGTGGTTGTACCTTTGAGAAATTCAACAACAATCAATTTAGATGGCATGCACAACCACTTCCGCCGCGCTATCCGCCGCGTCGTCAGCCACGACTTCAGACTCTTCCAACTGACCTACCCTAGACGCTCCCCTTTCCCAACAACCTGGCTCTACTCGATTCCGACGCACTACCCAATGTCCTTTTGACGGCTGCAAGGATCACTTTAAGGGGGACTGCCGCAAGTTTCAAAGTTCCTAGCTATTCCACGACAACGCCCTACCCACCATCGCCGTTCTTCTCAACAGCGCAACACTCCCAATGACTCCAACTAACTAACTAACTAAAATGACTCCAACAACACCCAACAACACCAACCCACCAACACCAACACCAGTAACACTACCTTTTCTGCTCCTATGCCTACTCCAACCTTGACTGATTCTAGTTCCACTCCGCCGATTTTCTTAATACCACCACCTATTACACATCTTTGCACCTTTCTGCCAATCAAGATAATTCCAAGTCAGCGTGTGTACCGCCGATTTTCTGATGCAAGCACATCAACAACCCCATCCCACGGAAGCCCCTCGTTTTTGTGAAGGAAAAGTGTTTTTGTGGAAGCCCCTCGTTTTTGTTTTTAGCTCCCATTGCACAGGCGCCCTTCGTTCTGTATTTTCCGCTATTCGTTGCTCCACCCCTCGTTCTGTATTTTCACCTCCCTCGTCGTTGCTCCCCTCCTCGTTCTGTATTTCGCCTATTCGTTGCTCCACTCCCCGTTGTGCATTTTCTGCTATTCGTTGATCCACTCCCCGTTGTGCATTTTCACCTATTCGTTGATCCACTCCTCGTGCTTATCGGTTCTGGTAAAACCGGCGAATCACGTTCCATCGCGCATTTCACCCGCCACAACCAAGCTGTGCCTGTCAATTTTTCGCGTGCGTAGCTTTCGTGCTTCCTATGTGGTTGGATCGCTCATCTTCGGGATCCTGGACAGACGCTTCTTTGCTGTGTGATTTGTGGTTCTCCTTCGCGCACTATCGCCTTTTCGCCGCTTTTCTGACATTTAAAATCCGGTTTTGCTATCGCAGTGAATTCCGTGCTCAGCACTGCGACGCTATCTGCAACGTTCTTACGTGCCACAACTGTTTTGCCACTATCGCCAACTTCTACCGCAGTCTATTCGAGTATGACGAGCGAAGCTCGCCGCTTGCTCCTCCAACGTTGGCCCATATGGCAACTTCGTTCTTGCGAATGCGAAAACGGGCCACTTCCTTATCTGCCACAGCAGGCTGGCATACAGCAGCCTGGTCTACCCGTGTTCGTTCCTTACACCGCTGGCGCGTCCGAAGTCTTCCATTTTCGCGTACAGGACGCGGTCGTGCTCATGGCAACTTGCTCGCACCACAACAACCAAACACCTACGTTCGCATCAAACCTGTTTACGCCTGTTTTTGCTTCTGTCGACTCCGACCATCGCCATAACCTGGTCAACATGCACCATGCAACGTAACCTGGTCACCATGCACCATGCAACATATCTGCCCAAAGGCCACGTTCTCATCAGACGTCTGGTACACTGCCATCATATATACCAGCCTGTGTTCCCGCTATCTTTACCCCGCTGCGATCCTCAGTGGCAACAATCGCTTAACGCAAGTCTTCCCAGGCACTTTTGTCGCTATTGTTCTTCAGACCTCGATTTTGCTGACAGTTTCGCTTATCAGATTTTTCCTCCAATGTCAACCACCGGAACTTCAACGTTGTTCCGACTTTCTCGAATCACGCGCTCTCGTCTACTGTTGCCCGATTGTCACCTGTTCTTCCGCTGTTGCCCCCTTGTCCCCTGTGTTTGATGAGAATGCGCCGGTTTCACTGGGACTGATCCGCCCTCCCGGCGTAGGTTGGCACATATTCGCCTCCCGGGCGGGCCGGTTGGCAGCCGGAACGTTCGCAATGGGACAGGGTATGGCCGGGGGGCGAAGACGGAAGGTTATCGACGAGTTGGTTGTCAGTCACATCGCAGTCTCCTCGTCGCATGGCGACAAGCTTGATGGTCACTCTCCGCCGACCGACCTTTCGGCGCTCCTCGTCTACAGGCCCGTGATTCCGGACTGGCTCCTGTCGGTCCGGCCTGGCTCCCATGCTCGGGAGAGGTCTGAAGTTAGTTAGTTAGTTAGATCACCCCATCACGTGAACCGACCATTCTACGAGCTCATGAACTCCGCCGAACCAAAGAGAGAAAACAACAAAACGTGCACAACAAAGTCGAGCCAACCAGAGCCGACAAAACAACAAGCATGCAAAACAAAAAGCATGCAAAACAAAGTCGTGCCAAACGGAGCCGACTGCGCAAAGTCGACAAAAAGCGCACATTATTCAGAAACAAATGGAGAGTCAACTCAAACCCCCAATACTGGCGCTTTACCACGCACTGTCGATTCTGTGTCATCTTGTCATTCCCTTCGATTCTGTGTCATCTTGTCCTTCCCTGTACGTTAATTATTCTAGCTTTCGTTTGTTAGTTCATTATGTCTTCCTTCCCCTCTGTCTCGCCCAGCCCATCCAAATCCTGCACGTCGGTTACAAGCCTTTGCCAAAGAATATCATATGTTGTTCGCGTTCCTTCTCATTTTTCTGGCACCATCTGCCCTTTGAAGTGGGTCCACCGCACGAAGTATGAATCTGGCCGCTTCAAATCGTACACTGCTCATCTCGTTGTCCGCGGTTACACCCAGGTTCACGGCATTGCTTACCACGACACGTAAGGTCCTGTAGATGTCATCTCTGCTTTCATACAAGCCCCTGTCTGGCGTTGCTGTTCACGACTGGGATTTGCATAAGTTGGATGTCAGCTCCGCTTTTATCCAAGCTCCCATTGACGAAGACATCTATGTCTGGCCACCCGAAGGTTATGCTCCTCGCCAACCCACCGATGGTTTCAAAATCATTTACACGCTCCGTCGCTCTTGGCATGGTTGCAAACAAGCTTGTCGTAATTGGTGGCTTTATTTGGCACGCTTTCTCGTTAATGACTGTGGCTTCGTCCGCGGATCTGGTGACACTTGCCGTTACAAGCTTAATTCTACCGTTGTCCTACGACTCGTTCTTGTCGTTGATGATCTTCTTGTGGCGCACTCTCGTTCTTGCCTTGGTCATTACCAAGCTTTCTTCCTCCGTTTCCGAACCTTCACTGATGTCAACGAGCTTGATCTGACCACTTACGTTGGTCTCCGCATTACGCGTGCTCGCGCACAACCAGACTTGACTCCCGCTCCCAAAGTTCTTCCTCTTTCTGCGGCTGCTTCTCCTGCACCTGACTCCCCTGCTCACGTCTTCATGGTACGCATCCCTTTTCGTCGTATTGTTGGCTGTGTTTTATTTATCTCCATCATGACTCGCCCTGATATCACTTGGTCCGTCAATCAGTGTGCGCGTTTTTCACACAATCCTGGTAAACCCCACTGGCACGCTTTATCCCACACTCTGCGTTATCTCAACGGTTCTCCGGCTCTTGCCCTTGTTCTTGGTCGCGATTCTACCCTTCGTCTCTGTGGTTATTCCGACTCCAGCTGGACCGACGACCCTGATGACCGCCACTCCACTACTGACTTTTGTTTTCTCCTTGCTGGCTCTATGATATCCTACTGCTCACGCTCGCAGTACCTCCTCGCCCGCTCCTCTTTCGAAGCTCAATTGCTCGCTCTTTACGCCGCTACTGCTTAGCTCTCTTGGCTTCTCAAACTTTTTGATGACTTTGCTCTCCCTCGTCACACGGTACTACCAATGTACGTCGATAACCACAGAACCACCGTCACCCAAGTCCGTCTCCAATGTCTCACGCGGCGCACCCGCCATATTGATATTCGTTTTTACAGCACCGCCGAATATCATCGCAACCACATCATTGATCTCCAACACATTCCCCACCTTGACAACCTTAGCGATATCTTCACCCGCAGTACGGAAGCTCCTTCCTTCCTCCGGCTTCGTGCTCGTTACCTCACCTCGTGACTTCGCCCGATATCTCATGTCTCTTTCTGCCACAATGCCTCTCCTGACGTCTTCCTTCAAGAGCTTCTCCTCTGTAAGCGTCTCACTTACCCCTTTTTCTTTTTCTTTCTTTTCCAGCACCTGTGTGAGGAAGCACACTTACCCCTGCACCACGTCCCCATTATAGTTCTCACATCCCCATTTCAGTTCTCACAATATTTTTTATTCTCAATTCATTGCTGGCTCACAGATTGTCGAAGGAAAGTGTTGATGGGAACGCGCCTGCGCATTGCGCCGGACGATGCGCTCGCGAAGGAAGAGAAGCAGCGCCTCGAAAGAGGTGCGACGGCGGTTCGCGTCGCGAGACGGTCTCCAGAAGCTCCGGGCCTTCGACTAACGATGGCCTGACACGTCGTCTGACATTGCTGAGGTACACAACTTACGACGAAACTCAACAAGACACTGTTTTCAGCAGGAAGCAGGCCCGACCGCCGCTTGGCGCGCGACGCTTTTTGCTGCTGACTTTAAGCATGTTGAGGGCCGTCTCCAAGCTGGCCGCGACTATCGAAAAAGCTGCTCAACGCCGACTCCAATTGCTCGAGTTTGGCATGGAATGGATAACTGCTATTCTGGACGGACATACTCTGTCGACAAGTTTGCCGCCGTGTTCACCGCAGCGCCGGGCGCCAACGTCGCTGCCAACAGCGCGGCCCCGACTTGCTCCTTGCCACCTTTAGAAGCATAGAGAATCAATCATGTGCCAAGAGGGCCTCGTGGTGGAATAAATAACCCTTTAATAGCCCGCTAAGAGAGTTTTTTTGCGAAAAAAGGGCCGGTCGTGGACGATAAGCCCGACTCGTTCTCGCCCCCCTCTGACTGTGACGCGACTCTCAAGACGAAGTGGTTTTATGTCGAGGTCATCAGGACTATGAAAGTCGACGCCTATTGACAAACAGAGCTTTTTTAATTATTATTAGCCGCCGCCGCCGCCGCCGGCGCCGCCGCCGCAATTGCCACTTCTCGCCGGGACGGCCCTCCATCCAGCCTCGAAGAAGAAGAAGAAGAAGAAGAAGAAGGAGGAGTTCCAAAGAACACACGCGCCGCCGCCTCAGTACTGCAGTCGAGACGGATGATTGGCTTCTTGGTCTAGGCGAGACACCTCGACGACACGAAGAGGGCGGTCGGTGTATAAACAAAACAATAATTTTGCAAAAAATCCAGTCCAATCCACAGACACAGACACAGGGCGGCGGCGGCAGATATGTGAATAGGTCCGTTGTGAGGCGAGTTGCACTGACAGATGGAGCAGCAGGGTGCGAAGCGGAGGCGTGTCAAGCCCGAGAAGTACTCGTCCGAACAGAGCGTGTCGAACCGCGAGGAGGAGCTGTATCAGCAGGCGATCGCGAATTCGCGGCAGGAAAAGTCGTTGCCGAAGCTGCCGATTCCAGAGGCGCCGACGTTTCGGCCCACGAAGCAAGAATTCGAGCGACCGCTCGAGTTTATCGAGAAGATTCGGCCCGAAGCCGAGAAGTTTGGGATCTGCTGCATCGTGCCGCCGCCGGAATTTGCGCACGAGTGTTGCGTAGATTTCTCGAACGAGAAAAAATTCTCGACGAAGCTCCAACGGATCGAGAGGCTTCAGGAGTCGGTGCCTTACGAGGAGGGGCGGAAGTACGCATTGATGGACTACAAAGCGATGGCCGACAACTTTTTAGACGCGTGGGTGAAGGACCACGACGCGGAGAACATGGAGACCGAGTATTGGCGGTTAGTGGACGGTTGCGCCGAGCCGTGCACGGTCGAGTACGGGAACGACGTCGACACCGAGGAGTATGGTAGCGGTTTTCCTTGCAAAGATAAGACCAACCCGTGGAACCTCAACGTGCTTCCGAAAACGAGCCTGTTGCGCCACTTCGAGATCTCGATGAAAGGGATTAACGCGCCGTGGCTGTATTTGGGGATGTTGTTCTCGACTTTTTCTTGGCACACCGAAGACAACTTCCTCGCGTCGATAAATTATTTACACATGGGCGCCCCGAAGCAGTGGTATGGGGTTCCCGGGTCGCACGCGACGGCCTTCGAAAACGTCGTCCGCCGCTTTTACAAGCAACGGCTGATGGAAGTCCCCGACTTGCTCCACAACCTGAACACGATGTTTTCGCCGTCCAAGCTCAAAGCGCTCCAGGTCCCGGTGTTTCGGCTCGTCCAGAAACCCGGGATGTTTGTGGTTACGTATCCTCAAGCCTTCCACTCGGGCTTTTCGTACGGCTTTAACTGCGGCGAAGCCGTGAATTTCGCAACTTCGAATTGGATCCGCTTCGCTTCTTTGGCCGCCGAGAGGTACCGGAGAATCGGCCGCCTCGCCGTTTTCTCTCACGATCGCTTGATATTCACGCTCGCCAAGCAGATAGACACCTTCTCGGACAACCACGCCGAGTGCCTCTTGCTCCAGCAGGAATTGGAGAAAATATGCAAAGAAGAGCTCACGCTGCGGCCTCGACTCTACGAATCTGGTGTGCGCGACGTCTCCGGTTTGATCGCGCCCCCAAAAAACACCGACAAGATCGACAACGCGGCCTCCGACTACGACGACAAGCGCGTCTGCGTCGTCTGCCGCCACACCTGTTTCTGCTCGGCGGTTGCCTGTAACTGTTCCCAGACCCAGGTCGTCTGCCTCCGCCACGCCGCCTACCTCTGCAAGTGTCCCGCCCAAAACAAGTATCTCATCGAGTGGGAGTCCAACGAAAACCTCGAAAAACTTCTCAAAAAAGTCGACGACGCGATCCACGCCAAATTTACCTCCGTGCTCAACCCCCTCCGAAAACCGAACCTCTCTTCTGCTTCGGACCAAGAACAAAAAGAACCCCAGGCCACCACTCCCACCACTTGATTGTTTTTTTTTAAGTGGTCTTCTCTTCTTTTCTTTTCTTTTCTTCTGCTGCTGGCATAATTATTTTTTTACAACAACAACAACAACAACAACAAAAAACAACCACGTCGTACGTTCCGTTCGTTGTAAAGGAAGGAAGGAAGGACTTTTATATTTTTAAAAAAAACCTCCTTTTTCGGCCTTTTTTTTTTGCAGATCGCTGAGTGGTGGTGGTGGTGGTGAGTATATATTCTTTTCTGACGCCGCACTCGCTTTCTGCGGTTGCGGGAGTGCTTCGTCGTCGTCGTCGTCGTCGTCGTCGTCGTCGTCGTCGTCGTCGTCGTCGTCGTCGTCGTCGTCGTCGTCGTCGTCGTCGTCGTCGCATTCACCCCCGAAAACACGAACTCTCGCACGCTTATGGATGGGAAATTATATATAAAGTCGACGGCGACTTGAGGATGCCTCGTCCGGCATCGACGGCGAGGGGGCGCTCGATGGAGGTGCCGTCGATGACCGCACGCCTCGAGCAGACCTTACAGCAAGTGCCCAACGCGGCTCGGCTGGAGCTTCGAACTCGAGCAGGTATCGTGTATCGAAGTAAAAAGCGCTCACCGTCTCCTGTCCAGCGCGCTGTGCTGCACAACTTGACCGATCTCTGCTATGTCGATCTCCCTTTGTCCGAATAGAGATGCAGCGTGGAAGGCCAGTGCGATGCTGTGCTGGCACGTCATCATCGTCGGAGACTCGAGAACTCCTGTCACCTTTTTGTGAGGAGACTCCCGCTTGAATTCAATTCAATTCAACTCAATTCGGAGAGCCGCAGACGGCTCGCTTCAGACCATTACGTTCAAATCAAACGCGTAGATATTTGAAGAAATATATATCGCACCGCGGCTTGAATTCGGCCAAAACTGCCGACGCAACCGTGAATCCCGCTATTCAAGGGTCCATCCAAAGGGAACTATCATGTTCGACGACGTTGTCCAGCGAAACGCCTCACAAATTACGCGGTATATATATTCTCCGTCTTCGACGGCTTCGATCGACTCAATCATCGGCGCGAAGCAGGATGGATGTCCTACGGTTCTTTTCGTATTATACCTTCGAAGGTCGGGAACTGTCGTGCGTTTTCGAGACGATGAAATCCTCTCAGAAGGAAGATGTGGCGTTAACCCGACCGCGAACGAGGGTACGGCGCCAAGCGAGACACCGTTTGTTAAGCCAGGCATGACCCGTACGATGGTGCCGACCTCTCCGACAACCCCGTGTTGGCGGCGGTTCAAATTAGATCCCGCGTCATTACACGTCGGCAGAAAACATCTGATGCTCTCCTCCTGGACAAACGTCCCCGCGGTTCGGGTCCCCGCAGTTGACGCACCGCAAATTAATTCCACGTACCAACGAAGACTGACTTTGGTAGACTATTATGGTGGCGAATCAATTCATCACGTCCGGTGACTCCCACCGCCCCACGCGTTGGGGTTCAGGGCCCTCTACTTTGTTCCACGAGTTTCTTAGCGTCAACACGAGGGCCGTAACGATTTACGTCCCATCAATGAACGGCTATTCTTGAGCACGGTATTCCGAATCTGCCGGCACGAGGATTATGGTCGAATCCTGGACAACGAGGTCCGCTATGACGGACGGTCGAGTCGAGTCGAGTCGAGTCGCGTCGATCGACGTGGTGCATCGCTGCGTTTTCGGAAGTCAACGCGCCTTCCGATCATGGGACGGCGGCAGTGAACTAAAATCAACACAGGCACTCGTATGACGAGGAGGAGACGTCGTATAATGCGAACAATGCGTGCTGCCGTACGCGTCATTACCCACCTCTTCTTCTTTAGAATCAATCCCAGAACGATTCTAAAAGAAAGTGCTGATAAATACAGGAGATAACAAAACGAAGATCACGGACCTGCGGGGGTATACTGTATTGTATTGTCGGGGCGGCTTGACTCTCACAAGCAAGAACAAGAGAGTTGATTTCGCCACGCTTCTCTCTCGCAACAAAAAAAAAAAGTTGGATAGGGACGAGATAAAGAAAGGAACTCGCCAATCCGCTGGGATGTTGCGGCGGTGGCCTCGGAGTTTAATTAAAAACACATCACGGAAATAATCACGAAAATGTCTTCGTCACGGGCACGCACTTGGAAGTAACTCGACGGCTAGCCCGAGACGTTTCGCCTCGGCCTCGAGCGCGTCCTCGGCCTTGCGCTTCGCGCGGAAACTTCGGCGTGCGAGGCGGTTCGCACCGACGTCGTCCTCGCCACGGCTGAGGGCGTCGCCGACCTCCTCAAACTCGTCGCCGCATTTCCCGAGTCTTCGTCTCAAAGAGTCCTCGCAGGCGTAGTCTCGGCCTCGGGGATCCGTCCGCAGACCTAGCCGCTCGCCGCAGGAGCACCCGAACGCGAAGCGCCAGATCGAGGTCGTGTGGTACTTGCCGGCCCTCTCCTTCTTGGCGTTGAACCGCGTGCCCTTGGCGATGTGGCGCCCGCAAGCAGCGCACCAGCAGTGGAACGGAATTTCGAGGCGAATCACGCCGCGTGTTTCGTACTGGTTCCGTCCCTTGTGCCGCCGAACCTTCTTCAGGGATTCCACCGACGGGTCCCACTCTCCGGGGTAGTAGAAGTTGTCCGCGCGCGCAGCTGACAACGTCGACATCTCGCTCTGGGGGTTGGTGGTTTTATTATACAAGAGGAGACAAAAACTCAAAGCTGCTTAGCGACGAACCTCGCCTGATCAATGAAATGAGCTCTCTCTCGGGGTTTAGGAATGGATCAGAAAATAATAACGGTAGTTAGTTAGTTAGTATCTTGGAAGAAGAAGATATGGGTGAGAACGCGGAGCTCGTCGCTCTGCAGCGGATTGACGAGGCGTGCACGACCTTCCAGCAGAATGGCCAGTACCTCGAAGCGCTCGAGTGCATGGAACGCGGCCTCGTTCTGAGGCAACACTTTTACGGCGCCGGATCCGACCAAGTATGGAAGGCGTGCAAAACTGTTGGGGAGATGTGCAACCTTCTGGCGATGACGTACCTCCAGCAAGAGGACTTCGCGATGGTCATCGAGCTGTTGAAAAAAGCAGAAATTCTGACCGAGCGGGACGCCGCGGGGAAGGCCGTGACGTTCAACAACTTGGCGTGCTACTACCGGAGACAGGGCAAGCTTCACGCGGCGCTCCAGTACCTCCAGAAGGCGCTCAAGATCGAGGGCAGGATGAAAGAGGTCGAAAATCCAGCCGACACCTACTTGAACGCCTGCGCTGTGTTGAGCCAGCTCGGCCGCCACCAGTCCGCCCTCGAACACGCGCAGCAGGCGCTGATCCTGCTGCAGGAGGAGTTGATCGGCCAGGACGAAGGGACCCCCCCAAAGGCTGACAGGATCGCGGTCCTGGCGATCGCCTACCACAACGTCGGCGTCGAGCAGGAGTTTTTGAAGAAACACCAGCAGTCGCTCCACTCCTACCGAAAAGGCGTCGAGGTCGCGACCCGGTATCTCGGGGAATCCCACGCGATAACCGCCACCCTCCGCACATCCTGCGTCGCGGCGCGCAAGGCCATCATGCGGCGGCGGCTTCAGACTTAATTAATTAGTAGTACTCATCATCGTCTGTTGCTCCCACCGCGCGAGCCGCGGCTTCGAGCGTGATCTGGGCATCTTTCAAGTTGCGCATCGATTTAGATTCGAGGTAGGCCCGGATGTCGTGGTGCCAGTCGCGCGCGAGGGCCCGGGCGGTGGGGTTGAGGTCGTCGAGCTTCGCGAGGACGCCGGGGAGATCGCGGGCTTTGACTAACGCGTCGATCTCCTCCACGATCGGCGGCGCGCTGAGGGTCCCCAACACAACCCCCGCCAACTCGCCGGTCAGGGAGGCGTCGGGGGCGCTCTCGGCCGCAGCGACGGGGCCTTTGACGCGCGCCCACCGCGCCAACGGACACTCCTCGAGCGTCGCCGCGGCGACGAGAACGTTCGTAGCGGCCGCGTGAGCTTCCATATTCGTGGCATCGTACGTCGGCACACCAGCTGCCGCTATCTCCGCCGCCATGATCTCGGCCTTCAGCACCGCCACGCGCTCGAAGACGTAGACGTTGTCGAGCAAAAAATCGCCGCGAGCAGCCTCTTTCAGTGCTCGAAACGCGGTCTCGGTCGTCTCCTTTCGGCTCTGGATTTCGGCTTCCCTATTGTGCTGCGCCTCGAGCTCTTCGCGGCCCCTCGCCTCGCGCTCTCTCGCATCGCGCTCTACTTTATCTACAGCTTCGGCCAACGCGGCGCGATGCTTTTTCGATTCCGACGAGAACCGGTCTTCCTCCGAACGCGCTAATCGCGCCTTGGTCGCTTCGATCGCCGCCCCCGTCTTCTCGAGCGCCGCAGCGACGGCCTGGGCCCGCGCTTCGGCCAGCCGCGACGCCTCGAGCTTCACCTGGACCCGCGCCTGCGCTTCGAGGTCAGCAATTTCACACAGAAGCGAGTCGCTCGCTTCGTCCTCCTTCTCCTTCTTCGACTGCCGCAGATCTTTGTACCACCGAACAAACTCGTTCTCCGACCACGGCACCTCGTACCGCACGCCAACCTCCGCAAAACCAACACCCACCGCACCCCCAACCACAAGGCCTCCAGCAACAATGCCTCCCGCCCGACGCATCACGACTTTCAAATCAACGATTGATGATTACCCTACTACTCCTTCCTTTCTTCTCCTGACCGGGTAGGGTAACTTTTCTTTTTTTTGTGTCGTCCTGAGCCTTGCGAGGGCATCCGCCCTCCCGGCGTAGGTTGGCACCTATTCGCCTCCCGGGCGGGCCGGTTGGCAGCCGGAACGTTCGCAGTGGGACGGGGTATGGCCGGGGGGCGAAGACGGAAGGTTATCGACGAGTTGGTTGTCAGTCGCGTCGCGGTCTCCTCGTCGTATGACGACAAGCTTGATGGTCACTCTCCGCCGACCGACCTTTCGGCGCTCCTCGTCTACAGGCCCGTGATTCCGGACTGGCTCCTGTCGGTCCGGCCTGGCTCCCATGCTCGGGAGAGGTCTGAAGTTAGTTAGTTAGTTAGTTTTTGTGTCGTCGACTCCTCATGTCAAGAAGAAGAAGAAGAAGAAGAAGAAGAAGAAGAGAGCTGTTTTTTGGTTTTTTTTTTTGTGGAACGGACGGTTTTTTGCTCCTTCATATTATTATTATGACGCTTCGTTTTGACTGCTGCGGCAACAACGCATTGGCAAAATGCGACAATTCGACGAGATTGAACGAACCCCCCCCCCCAAGGCGCAAGCCACCCGACTTGTTCTTAATACGACGAACGAATTAAGTTTGCCCACTAGGACATGATGATTCCCCAGACTTCGTCACCCAACGGCAACAACATTTATCAGAGAAGATGCCCCGACCTCGCGAAACAGAATTTTCATGAGCTTCTCCGCTCTCGAGATTTGGAACTAACTGGATAAGATTCGGATTTTAAAAAAAGCCTCGACACTACAGCCGGATCAGCAAGCTTCGTAACTCTCTTTTTTTTGATGCTTACAAATACTGCTCGCGAAATAGTCAGCCAAAAGCGATGATGACCACCGCCAAACACGAATCGGAACCTCAGTATCATCATCGCGGGATAATGCCCAGCAATGATCGATCCAGTACAGCAAAAATCAAAGGCTCGCTGTGAAGGTGGAGGCGTATCGAAGCCCAACCACCTCAATTGCACCACAGGAAACAAGTTAAAACTTAAAGTGGAGACACGGTGTCTTGTCTTGTCTTGTCTTGTCTTGTCTTGTCTTGTCTTGTCTTGTCTTGTCTTGTCTTGTCTTGTCTTGTCTTTCACACAGGATCCACATTAACGTCATTTTACAACTATATTCTCGTTCTGAGGCAAAGAAAGTTCCTTGGAGCTGTTGCTGTCCGACAACCAACACGAAGATACGGGTTCAAACGGGACGTCAGAATCCAAAACTCCGTCGCAGCACCCATCCTATGCTGCTTGGTCGGTCGGGCGCGTTTCGACCGGCCTATGAGGCGCTCCCTGACGTGGTTGTTGTGTATTCAAAGGGAAGTCGTGCCCCATCGTCTGATATTCAACTGTCTTCCCCCCACTATATATCTCCCTCTTGCCCTGGACTTGGCACCCTACCTGCTTTCCCCCTGGAATCTCATCTACTTGAGATTCCTATTGACCTGCGAATCTATTGATTTTTGCTTGAATAATACTCCCATTTGAACATCCTTTTTGCCAACCTCATGACTTCAGTTCTATGCGGTCGGTGATTTGAGAAGCGAGCCGACGTGTTTAGTGATTTGTGTGAGATCGTCACTCTGACTCGAGGGCAGACATCATAAGTATAAGGGCTGCAGTTCGTCTTAATCCGGATCAAGGAGCCAACCACAGCTCCGAGCGCAGTGTCTTGTATGACCAGCGCACCGTGGAAAAGAGCGCGCATCTTCTTCGGCGGCCGGTATTTGCTGATTGACGGAAAATTTAAGCCCTGGTACAGTGCGGGACGCCAGTGAACGGCCTCGACGCGTGTTTACTCCAGCCAGCGATGAGCCTGGTCGGGGGAGACTTGAAGCTCCGAAGGACGACGAGAGAAGCAGAGCTGCTACGCACGCCAAGCGTGGCTAGTGCGCCTGAAATGAGCACTGCCTCGATGGGAGCGGCATCGGACACTACGACGGCGCCGGTGTCCGCGACAGCAACGGGTGGTGAGCCGACAATGCCATTGCGAGAATCGAGGGTCGAGACCTACCCCGGATATTTCCGCAACTACCAGGAGACCGGAGGAAAGTGCGCCCCCATTGGTCGATGTTGCTGAGGAAAAAAAAGGGGGAAGTTGATGATTCAGATATGATTCGTATGCTGCTGGAACGAGTAGACCAGCTACGCGAACGAATGAATTTGGAAGAAAAGCAGTTCCAAACGCGACTAGACTCCAAGCAAGAAGAAAAACGACCGACGTGGGCGAGAGCTCCGGACGTAACACGTGTAACCCCGGAGAGACAAGACGATACCAATTCCTCATTTCCGGAGACGACGCCACCGCGTGGGTAGCCGGAACCCGCCGCGAAACGCCATTCTGGCCCTCCTCTCGCCGAGCCGCCGCTTGGCGAGGAGTGGCCAAGCATGTTCAACACACAGTCTCTACAAGCTGCCGTTCCGGCCACTTACAGGGAAGACTACCAAGTCGTAAGATGTGATCTAATTGAGGAGATATAATGTTGCGTGGGTGCCCTCGGTCGCGATAAACCTGAGTCTATTATCAGCGTGCGCCCCATGAACGTGTACTTGCGATACGAAAAGCGTCGTGGCGAGACGATGGACGACGTGGCCTCATCACCAAAGATGACTTGATTCTGGGTGAAGCTAGGGCAGCTTGAGAAAGACTGGTACAAGGTGCGACAGGACAATTTATTTACCGCCTCAAAAAAACATCAGTCGGTGGGTGCAATTGTTCGGGATGTGGAGAGCTTCGACGAGCCAAAAGAGAGATCCGTCGCTCTTCCGAATGGACTTTATCGATGGCCTCCAGTCAGTCAGCAGAGCAACAGTTGCTCAACCCTGACCCGCAGTTATTATTTGGATGAAGTTATTGCGCTTATTACTCAATATATGAGCCGCAATTTGGCTGTGAAGAAAGGTGGCGAGAAGAAAGGAGAGAAGGCCAACAAAGCCAGTGAAGAGCGACTCGCGCGTCGGCGACAGGCGGAGTATGCAGCGGCGCGACAGGCGGGGTGCGTTTCAGAAATGGGATCGGACGAAGCGTGGTATCAGCGTAATCACATTACGACTCAAATCCCAATGGTCCCACAGCACGCTCCCCAACAGCAATTGGATTAATAGTCACGAGCGCAGAACACTCTGAGATGTTGCGCGGCAAGCCGTGAATACCATGTGATTCGTCAGGCCCGTCAAACGAGTACTGCCTTGCTGCGTCACTCAGGCATCGCAGTCTCACCATACTAATGCCAATCAAAGAGCTGATGTACTCGCATCCCAATGGCTCGACCTGGTCAGTGAGGATCAGGGCAAATTCAATCAACCTTAGTTCTGTACGATTCATACTCCTCTCGCATCCCTTCGATTTCGCGGCATGAATCTTTTATCAGTGACTTCTGACGGGATACAACTGATGTTTTTGCAGCAAAAAATTCGTCGCAATACAACATATTCTCCTCTACGACATCGCTGAGCGTGGTTATCTATCAGATTATATGCATGAACAACGCGGTGATCTTCGTCGCCGTCCAAGTCGAGGATATGGACTTCATCTAAAGTAGGGGGCTCATGTAGCGGCAACGCCCTTTATTTACCTCCCTCGTGCCTTGAACTTGGAGATGTCTCACCCTACCTGCTTTCCCCGGAATCGAATCGAATCGAATCTCATCGAATCGAATCTCATCGAATCGAAGATCCGGAATCTCATCTACTTGAGATTAATATTGACCTACCGATTGATGAGGATGTCACCGGAATACTAAACCCCAAAGAGAGAGCCGTTGCGAGAAAGGAACGGAAAGTTGTCGATTTGAAATGGCTAGCTTCGATGAAGCAGTGGAACTGACAGCGGCCAAGAAGTTTGACCGCGCGATCGAAGCGTGGCAAACTTTGTTGGAGGCGTGCGTCGCCGAGCACGGCGAGATGGCTCCCGCGGCGGCCGAGTACTACTTTCGTTACGGGGACGCTCTGTTGCGGAGCATCGAGGAGTCCGACGAGTTGTTCGAGGAGGACGACGACATCGACATCGCCTTCGAGGTCCTCGAGGTCGCGAAGGTACTGTGGAAGGATGACCCAAAACTCGAGCGCGTTTGCCTGCGGCTCGGAGATCTCCACAAGATGAGCGGTAATGCGGATCGAGCCGTAGAAGATTACGAGCTATGCCTCGAATTGCGAAACTATTTACCCGCAACCGACCGCCGCATCGCCGACGTCCACTGGTGTCTCGCTGCGGCTTGGGTCGAAAACCCCGCCAAGGCCATTCATCACTACGAGCTGTGCGCCGCAAGCTTGAGGGCGCGAGTCGACACCCTCGAACCCTCAGATCCCGAAGTTGCCGAGCTCAAGGACATCCTCGTCGAGCTCAAGGAGACCATCGAGGCCGCCCCCGAGGTCGACGACCTCCAGAAACTCCGGGAACAGGCGACGACGACAACGAGTCTTGGTTTTGCTTCTCCGACGACGACGGCAACAACTACGATCAACGTCCTCGACGCCAAGCGCAAGGATCCCCTCCAAGCACCCGACCCCTCCCCGGCCAAGGAAGCAACCGATCCGCCCCCTCCTAAAAAAAGCAAGACCTCCTAACGAGGATTTTTGGCGCGGGGCGCGCCCTGGACGTAGGCGCCGTTTGGTCCTGTGACGCGCTTCGCTACTGGTCTCCCAACTCCGTCGTACTCGACGTCGAACTCGACGGACTCGTCGGCGCGCAACGACCGGTAATTTTGGCTGCTGTGGACCTCGCTCTGGTGCACGAAGATCTTGGAATTCGAGCTGTCTTCGATGAACCCGAACCCCTTGAACGGATCGTACCACAAGACGCGCCCCGCGTGCCGCCATCGCACGACAATTCGATGCATCGTCATCATCATCAATAGAGGGTAATCAATAAATAATAAGGCTTACAAGTGCAGGCCAGTAAGTTCACCTAGTCCCAATCTCTAACCCCAGTAAGTTCACCTGGTCACGTGGTCCCAGTAAGTTCACTTATAGTGCGCGTGTAGACGCCGGGAGGGGGCTTATCGGTATTGCGCAGCACGTGTGGGGTAGGGTGGAGTCGTCGACCCAGATGAGTATATCCTCGGGGATGCCGATCGACAGAGAGCCACGTAGAGCTGGACGTGGCAGAAGACGGGCTTGGGAAAGAGGACGCCGACCTCGCCGGGCGTCTGGCCCTGGCTTTGATCGTTTGGCGTAGGCGGGCCTTAAGCGATACAGGTTGGAGGAGCCTCGGTGACAACGACACGATCGATCATGTATCTGGTACCGTTGCAGTGGCCGTGCGACGGGTCGAGGTTGCGAAGACATTAAGCTCGCGATCAAAGTCAGCATGCCGTTGGTTGTCAGGGAGTTGAAAACTCTACTGCAAAGAGCGAGGCGTCGTCTTCCGACCCAGCCTAGTCAGCCGAAAAGAACTCCGACGCCTCGTCTCCGGAAAAAAAAGGCCGCGGTCATGCGCGCGTTGTCAGCATCGACAACATCGTTTCGACGGGGCGTGAGAATGGCGCGCTGGCTAAAAGAGCCGCCGCGGGTCGTGGAAATAGTCTGCGAGGTCGCCGTAGACGGCTTGGAGGATCACTGTCTGGCTCTCGCGCCTACCTGATCCTTACTCTCGCGCCTACCTGATCCTTACCCTAAATCGAGGGACAGACCCACAAACCCACCCACATCCTTCATGCTCCCCCCCCCCTCTTAGCAGTCGACATTTAAAGACAGACAGACAGACAAACTCGCCGCATCTACCGTGAGTGGGGGATCGCCAACGCATTAGGCCGGGCTCGCTGTGCCCTCACCGCCCTCACCCATGTCGCCGCCGCGGGGAACCCCACCCAGGCCGCCCGATCCCAGCAGGACGTCGCCCTTCGTCGCACATACGTCCGGCGGCAGCATGCGTACGACCTACGGGCGGGGCCCGTCCTCTCTTCGCCTGCCCCACGCCTCGGCGATGACCCCGACTAGGTCCCGCGTACTTATCTCCGCCCGTCAGGCACATCCCTCATACCCCACAAACCCACCCGCACCCTTCATGCTCCCCACACACACCCCCCTCTTAGCAGTCGACATTTAAAGACAGACAGACAAACAAACAAACAAACAAACAAACAAACAAACATCTGTCGATTAGTAGTTAAGATTATTATTATTATTATTACTTGACGCTGCAAGAATTATTATTGCTTACCTCCTCCTCCTAGGAATGGCGAGGGCGTGCCAGGCGGGGGCACACCAGGGGGGGGGTGAAAAGAAGGAAAAGGCGGCGTAGTCGCGGGCGTAGATCCAGCACCAGAGGAATCGCGTCGGAACGCGGGGACGATCGACGCGGTCAGCAGCGTCGAGTTCGGCGAGGATGTTTTCGGGACGCGGCCAGCCCTCGCGCTTGTTGACCTCGAGGGCCGCGAATTTCCGGGCTGTCGCCTCGGACAAGTTCGCAGCCCGCGCTGCCCGCGGCAGAAAGGACGGGAGTCGGTCGACCGGTGCCAAATCCCCCGTCCAGCCGTCGGGCAAAAAAAAAGTCTGCGGGGTCAAGTGCTCGTTCCAGTCACGGATGCAGGCGAGCTCCCTGACGCACTTGGCCATTCGGTGCTCCGTAGCGTTCGCAAACCCCTGCGCTCCTAGGACGTACTTTCCCCACTCTCTCCTGGATTTCCCGTAAGCTTCGATTTCGCGCCACGCGCTCGCGAATCGGTTCAACGGATCTCTCACGAAGGCGAAAGCCACGCCCTGCGTGGATGGCAGGAGCCGAAAAAGCGAGGCCCCTTCCATGCGGTCGGCGACGGGTTTTTTGGCCTCGGGAATCAGGTAATTTCCGGGTTTCCCCGAGTCTTCCCGGAACGCCGCGCGCGACCATTGACGACCGGTAGTCGTCGCAACCTTTGGGATTGGGAGGTAGACGAACTTGGCGTTTCGGCCCACATACACCATTCCCTGGGGGTGTCCGAAGCCTCGCACCGTATCCATATCCAAACACCACATATCACGAAGCGGTTTCCGGCAAAATCGCCGACCATCAGCGATCAGGTTCCGTTGCGCCGCGGACAAACGGAACCCAGCGCACGCCTTCTCGAGACCCACTTCGGCGGCCCTCATCCACCGCTTGCTCTCCTTGCTAGACGGCGCGCCGCCGACGATCACAAAAATCATCACCATCATCCTTATTATTACTTACCCTCGGGGGTGAGTGAGGCTGTACCCTCAAATTTTGTATCAGCACCAACAAGGGTTTGAAGCGTCGCGTTGTTGTTCTAACGTGACACGTTTTCTCAACAAGGGCAGCCGCCACTACGCAGGAACCTTGTTTGTAAAATACTTATTAAACTACTACAACACAGTCTAAGATGTGGAACTACACAGTCTAAGATGTGGACCTACTTTTTTCGCCACAATCAACAACTTTCGACGTCGATTTTGATGAGACGTCGTTCACGGTCGGGAAACGGACACGCTGCATACGCTGACGACTCTTCTTCTTCTTCTTCTTCTTCTTCGAGTCCGACGTATCCCCAGTGCCGCTGCGCACGGCGGACGGGTAAAGAGTAGTTCATCGTCTCGCTTCGTCTTTGAAACGTATACTGGTTCCCGACCTTCACGTCGTTACCATGAGATGGTCTCCAAGGCCGCCATCTATAGAACGGAAAGAACATCCATCACCCTGCTTAACGTCGATCGAAGCGCAGAACCGCAACTTTCGCCGGACAACGCCGAACTTGGATAGCCATGGTAGTTCCCTCTGGACGGACGGACGGACGGACGGACCTTGTCGGGGAAAAAACCTCGACGATACCAATGAATAGGATTCGCGTTTCCATGACGCATCTTCAAATGGCCTTTTTGGTATTTTGCCCGAGAAAGGTGACTTTTCGCTCCCAGGTGTCTTGTCGCGCAAAAGATTGTCTTCAGCATCATTCGCGCGCGTCTCGATGTCATTTTGGCAAAAACAGGAAGTGCAGCTTTCGGCCGGAACTGCCGACGAGACAGAAGACGGCGCGTCGTGAGCATGGCATGGACTTCCGTACACAATCTCGCCTAATAAACAACGAGCGCTGCTGCTGCAGGAGGACATCCTGCGAGGAAGATACTATGGCCGCTGGCCCGTGATGCGGCCTGGACCCAATACATCCGCAGCAAGGTCCGCCAGATATAGCTCTTGTTGTGTGTACGACAGGTGCCGTTGGAGCTCGCTTACCTGAGTAGCGGTACCAATTCTTGAGCTGGGACGGTGTTGTGTTCCGACGTCGCGTGGAGCATCGGCGCTCGAGAAGCGACAGATCATCGACGGCGTCCAGGTCTGTGACCTCGAGACCCCGGACCTACGTGAAGCGTGGGGAACTGCGGTGGCGTTTGGAGGCGCACCAAAAGGATAGGATCGCATCGCATCGCATCGCATCGCATCGCATCGCATCGCATCTTCCGAAGAGGGGGGCGGCGAGGGAGGGAGATTGATAGCCTCCAGACGAACAAGGCGCTGATGTGGGGTTGAAGCTCTGCCGTGTTTCCAGTCCGTCGTGAAACGCGGTAGATCACGCGTGCACAATGTGAGAGAATCGCAGAGGACAATCTCGAATAAGCACCATCATTATTAACCAGAGATGAGTAACTACGACGTCGCCTTCTTCTTCAGACGAGAGTCCGCGCTACGGTTGCGAGAGAGCATCCAGCCCAGGTATTTGAACAAACGTCGCAAAAATGGAATATTAAAGGCCATTGTAGAGAATGGCTTGGCAATGAATAAGATTTCAGTCTCTGAAGATTCCATCTGGCAATACGGGACACGAGGCGTCTCCCCGCTCGGTAGTGGCATCAGACGACTCTTCCGAAGTGCGACATAGCCTACTGCCGAAAGTTGGTTGCCGCACGTTGGGTTTCGACGTTTTCGCTCTTGTATGGCCAAAAGCCGCCGCGGACAGAACGAAAGAGATCACTCTGCTTGTGTCGATCGCAACGCCGGAATGGCATCCTTGTTTACGGCGGAGAGTTTGGCGACGAGTTTCGATGCCACATTTCTATAGCGGCAATACTATCAGCGGGCTCGGAACAATGCTATTCGTGGTCGAGTGCGGAAACGACACCGAGACAGTCTTTTGCGCGACATCGAGCATCGCGCCTCTCTAATTACCTGATCGTACTTCAATACGGCCTCCTCTCGAACGACCAGCCATTTATTCCACCACGAACGACAGTTCTGAGAATCGTCCCGAGAGAACTAGGCCCGTCGAGACGACGACGACACGAATCCGGCTCCGTCAGCCCCCCCAACCCGTGCACGGATTGACCAGAGCTCGGGTTCGAGACGAGCGGGAAGAACAGCGCCGCGGCTCTGGAGCGGGTTGAGCCAGCGCGCGACGCGGCGTGGCCCGGAAAATCTGGAAGTCCGCGGGATTTGAGGCGTTGTTGAGCTCGCGCTCTCTCGGGCTCTTTTTTAAGCGTCTTCCGGAGCGAATCCAGCCGCGAGCTGCCAACAACCTTCACGGTCTAGCGCTTCCCGCCCTTCTCGTCGAATTCCAGAAGCTGCGTCGGCAGGCGTCGATAACAAAAAGTCTCGATAGGCGCTGTCGCGAAACGGTCCTGGATGCGACTGTCGAGCCTTGTCGCCAGCGCCAGTTGTTGGCCGAGTCGCTCAGCGCCGCGTCAGTATCCATCGTGAGCGAGACTCCCTTTCTCGCAACGTTGCCACGGAAGCGAACCAGCCGAACATTCGCCGCGCGCGGGACTTGTCCTGGCTGCTCTTAAAGTTTGCCGCCGGAATGCTGCCGCCATTCTCCACGCAGCGCACGAAGAACTCGGGCGCACTCGCGATCGACTCGACTGTCGCATCGTTATTGTCCCCTCCGCAGCCTCGACGCGAGCCGGGTCCATCGACATTTTTTTCCTCCTCCTCCTCCGCAGCTTCAATTCAAAGAGAGCCGGGTGGGTCCGCCGCCGCGTTCGTGCTTTCAAGTTTTCAAGGCGCGACCGACGTCACTACGGCATCCTTCAGCTCGGCGCGATTTCCGCTCTTGACTCTCGACGACTAGTCTGGCCTTAGCTGCACGTCGCCCGCGAGGTGCGAGACGACTGACTGGAACTTGGCGCGGAGGACCTTGCTGCGTCGGCGGTCTGGTCCGTGGCGTCCAAGGTGGTGATCCAGAAGGCGCGTAGCTTGCCCCCCACTCGCCGCCGCGACGTTCTCGGTCCTCGTAGTACATCGCGAACGCGGCTCGAATCGCTGGCCGAAGGGATGGACGTAGAAGAGCTCCTCTGGCGTGTGTTGTCTAGCGAGCCCGCGGGTGCTCGAGGTCGGCCATTTCCACGACGACCGACGACGACGGCGCCGGGAATGTGCCCGACGGTCGCGACCGGTAAGGCCCGTCGTCGGGGTTGCGAGGACGAAGCACTCGGGCAGCATCTTCGACGCGAACAGGTTGATCGAGCTCCAATGAATGTCGTTGGGGAGGGTAACGACGACGTCGGCATAGTCCTCCGCCGCACCAGCAGGAGGAGGGCTCGAGGAAGACCCCCGATCTTCTTTTCGTTCGGCTCGTCGATCAGCCCACCAGCCGTCATTTGTGTTGTCGTCGAGCGCGAGGTAGTCTCCCGAGTTAAGGAAGAAGTCACAGTACTGGTTTTTTGCCGAGGCCCGCGCCTCGACCTTTTTGTGCCTCGAAGATGTTGCCCAACACTAAAGTGTGGATCCCAGGAAAAGAAGTTGACGACGGTGATGGCGTACTTGCAGCCTCGGGAGTGTCTGCTTTGGTCTCGACGATCTTCTTGACGGTGGCACAGACTGGCGGTAAATAACACACACATTGGCGCGTAGAAAGATCTCGCGAAAGACGGACGCTCGCTTTCACCAGACGACGACGACTGCTGAGTCCGAGGAGGCTCTTGAAAAAGAGTTTAGTCTCGTCGCATCGTTCTTGAGAAGAAGTAAAGTTAAAATGACTGACCAAGAGGTAGTTAGTTGCTTGATGATCGTCCGTGTCCGCTCCTCCGGATCGCATCCGAACCCGCGGTCTGGTGGAGACTTACAAGTCCGTTGGTTCTGGTGTCACGTTGAAGAAGAGAGAGAAGAACACGATGAGTGAGACCAAGCAGCCTGGGTCAAAGAAAGCTCAAAAAGAGGGAAGCGTGCCCCACTATAAGTCCCAGGGTCAGCCGCCGGTGACAGTGTCTGACGGGTCGTCGAAGCGAAACATACTGCGACGGCACGGGTCTGGCGGCGACGCCCGCAAGGTGAATGTGTCCAAGTTTGCCGTAAACGATGGAACGCTCGACGAGGACGTCCCCGTCGATCCGAAGGATCCGAACTTTGTGTCCCCTGACGATCCTCCCCTCGTGAGCAACCACGACTAGTTGGTTAGTTAGTTGCGGAGCTGGGCCCAGGCTGGCCTTCTCGGTCGCCTGCGGGGCGGTTTGGCTGGGATTTCCGGCAACCAGGTTTTTTTGGGGTGGTGCTGCCATTTCTCGAGATTTATCGGAGGCTCCTCCTCCTCCTCCTCGGTGACGACGAGGGTTGGGAGTTCGAGCCGGAGGGCGAGGAGACGGTCGAGGTCTGCGTCGACGTATTTGGCGTCGCGGATCGCGGCTTGGAGACGCCGGCGGACGCGTCGGGACCGGAAGAGGCCCTGGAGTTTGGAGGAAAGGGTGCGTCGCTTGGACCGATGGAGGATTCCGCGCGCGACGCTCTGTATCGCCATCGCGTGGACCGACGGATTGGGTCGCAGCTCGTATTTTTTGGCGGTCGCGTTCGGCGGTATGATTCTGTCTTCGCCACGTCCAGATAATAATAATAACGATGATGATGATGATGGTGGTGGTGGTGGAATGGCGAAAGAACTGCCGCAGTTCGAGCAGCGGATTGTAGTATTGGTGCTGTTTTTTGTTGAAGAAGGGGCTTTCAAAAACGCGACGCAGGTCGGGCATTTACGGGGGAATATCCGAGAGAACAGAGCGACGCGGGCTGCGTAGGGGGGGAGCGGTTCGCCGTTGAGAGACTCGAGGTACCCAAATATCGGCGCCGCGAAGGCGAGCGCTCTCGCGTAGTCTTGGGCGTCGTCGGTCGCCGGAATAACTGTCGCGGCAAAACTTTCGACGCAGAAACGGGCGAAATTCGAATCTTCGAAAGGATTCGCGTGGACGACGAGGTGCCGCACTTTGGGTGGTGGTGAGGGCGTTCCCTTGTTGGTTAAGAAATTGTGAGAGGCGTCGAGGATCTCGAGCCTTGGGAACATCGGAAAGGATAGGGTTTCTAGACGGTTCGTGGCTACGCGCAGCTCGCGGAGCGACGGCGCGAACGCGGAAATACCCGAGAGTCGGTTGTCGTTGAGGCGCAAGACCTGCAATGCTGGGTGGTGGTTCAGGCTGAGAAACTCGAGACGGTTGTTCGAGAGGAGGAGTGTCTCGAGGCTCGTGCAAGCGTCCACGTCGACGGTTTCTAAGTTATTCCGGGAAAGATCGAGCTCGGCGAGGTTCGGGTAAATACCGACCACGAGGTTCGAAGGAAAACGGTTTCCCGCCACATCGAGACGACGTATCACGCAATCAGACCCCGGAAGCGAACGGACTTTGTTCTGCGACGCCGTCAGGTGCGGCACGTTTCTGGGGATTTCCTCGAGCTGGTTCATGTCGACGTGGAGGATAGAAAGGGTCGTCGGCAGGGCGCGGGGAAGCTTGGTCAAGCGATTATCTTTGAGGCTCAAGCGCCGGAGGCCCCGCATGCGCGATGCGAAGGATACGTCCGTCAGCAGATTCACGTTCAAGTTGAGGTCTTTGATATGCGGGAAATCGCTCAAGCACTCGGCGCTGCCCAACTTCTCGACCGAAAGGTCGACCGTCTCGAACGCCAGAGGAATCTCGGACGCACCAAGTTCGCGGCCCTTCGATCTTATTGCTGGTGCTTCTTTTTTTTCGGGAACGGTCACCACAACGAGAGGTGGTGGTTTTGGTGGTTTTGGTCGTTTCGAGGGTTTCGAGGGTTTCGAGGGTTTCGAGCGTTCGAAAGTAGCTACGGCGAGCTCTCGGGCTCTCGCAGCAATGGTTCGACGACCTTTGATGACAACGGCGGAGTCCTCCATCCGGTCGCGACTTCGCCGCAATTCCCTTTCGCGTTCGATTTCCTTCTCGATCGCTTCGTTGGCTACTATCTCAGCTTCGGACGCGTCTTCCAACGATCCGAGGTAGGCGTCGGCCGAAGGAATAAGTATCGTCGTCCGAGGTGGTGGTGGGAACGACGAGGCGGCCTTCGCAGCAACCGCGACGGCAGCGTCGGCGGCTGCTACGCGCTCCGCCAAAACAGCCACTCTCGCCGCGCGCTCCGCAAGTCTCCTGTCCTCCTCGTACGCTTCCAACGCCTTCCGCGCGGACGCCCAAGCCGCCGAAGCAGCGATCGCTTCTAGCGCTCGCAGAGCCGCGACTGCGGCCCCCTCCCGGTCCTCGAGCGCTTTCGTTGCCGCTTTCGCTGCCGCCTTCGCAGCCTTGTCGCGCTCGCGCCTTTGCCAATCCCGTTGCCTCTCCTCCTCGGCTCGCATCCGGTTCGACTCGAGGGCTCGAACCATCACCTCTCTTCTCACAAATTCTTCAAATTTCTGCGCTTCGAGGTCCGCCACCCGCATCAAGACCGTCTCGGCGCGCCGCGCCGCCATCGCCTTCCGCCGGACCCCGTACCGTTTCAAAGCCACCTTTACCATCGACGCCGCGGCTGCGCGCTTCCGTCTTCGTCGATCGTAGAACCACCGAGACACGCACCGCGCGACGCGAAGCGAATTAACCAGCCGATCGTGGAGCCGCGTACGGCTGCGGTCGGGGACCACCGGCTGGAAGTAGAGCGCGAGCTCGGCCGCCATCGCCGCGTCCCGCGCGTCTTTGAGCTTCTCTTCCCTCTCCGTCGCCGCGCGACGCGCGTCGTCGAGTTTATCCTCCCTCTCCGTCGCCGCGACCTCGACCACCACTTCTTCTTCTTCTTCTAAATCCTCCTCCTCAATAGGAGGCGGCGGCTCCAGCTTGATCCGCCGCAGCCAGCGCTGGAGAAACACCGCCGCCTCGCTCTCGACTGGCGGCGGAGCGTCCACGCGACCAATTTGGGCCGTTACGCTCCTCTCCATCTCCGCCATCCGTTTGTGGGACTGCTCCAACACTCTCCGCCACAACACGGCCGACGCATCGTCGCCTTGCGCGAGCGGCCGGATCAAAGCGGCCCGGCTCGACAGGAGGCTCTGCCGCTTCTCGGCGAGCTGAGCGTCGAGCCAGGCTTCAAATTCATCGTCGGCCTCCATTCCGTTTACTTCCGTATCCTATACGGGTATCGTATCATCTGTGGTGGGAGGGGCGCCTCAGTTTCCCCGGGGGGGGGCTCGTGGCTGCGACGCCCGACGCCTTGAGCCTCGAGAGCTCGGCCTTGAGGTGCTGGGTGGTTTGGTTTTGGAGGCGCTTGCACCGCTGGGCAAAGGCGACCGACGTGGCGGTCGCCTGACTCTCATCCGGATTGCAATTGACGATCACGAGGGTCTGGCTGTCGGAGGAGGAGGAGGAGAACAGCCTGGCGAGGGGGTGGTTGCGCCCTCGCGCGCCGCCGCCGCCGCCGCCGATGGCCCTCGAGATGAGGGATTCCCCGTCCTCGGGGGCGGCGGCTAGGTCAAGTAGCGTTAGTTTCCCGCGCTGCTTGGCGTTTTCGACGACGAGGCTTATGGCGAGGTGCGAGGAGGAGGTGTGCGTCCGCAGGCCCAAGTCGATGGTTTCGACCAAGTCTTGTAGCGATCTCGCCCTTTTCTTCGCTCCTCCTTCGAGGAGGAGATCGCGGAGAGAATCGCGACACGCCTCGAACATCGACACCTCCACGCTTCCGTCGTCGTCTCCTCTTTCCTCGAGAATGCGGAACACCTCGACGGCCGATCGCCAAAGGATCCCCGCCTCGTCGTCGACGACTCCTCCTCCGACACCTCCTCCGCCGCCGCCGATCATCGTGTAGGTCTTGCCGCTCCCCGACGGGCCGTACGCAAAGACGCGCGCGTCGAAGCCGTCGCAGCAGCGAGCGACGAGGTTCTTCACGTCGGCGAAGACGGCGGCCTGCGACTCGCCCGAACCGTAAACTCGATCTAACTCCGGCTCGAACGCAACGTTCCTCGTCGTCGTCGTGCCGGCGAGCGCGGGCCGAAGACGCGCGTAGACGAGGACGCGGGAGATCTTGTGATGATTGTGGAGAATCTCGCGTCTAGCATCGTTTGGCTGGCAGAGTTGGGCTTCCGCCCGGCGCCACCTCGCGCGGTGCGCCTCGGCCTCGTTCAACGCCGCTTTCAGCATACCGCGGAGCCTTTTTATATCCTTGGCCTGATCTTCTATCTGTCGCCTCTTTCTCGCTAGATCTTCCTCGAGATCCTCGATGATCTTCTTTGGCGGTTTGGAGACCGACACGGAGTCTTGCACGGCGGCGGCCGCGCGGAGCTTTCCCGCGCAGTCGTCGTGCCCGGCGTCCGCCGCGTAGTCGGCGGGAGTCCAGTCGTACCAGTCCTTGGTACCCGCCCTGGCGCCCTTGGCGATCATGAGGTCGCAGAGTCTTTGACTTCCGGTCGCGGCGAGATAATGTAGAGCACAGCAGCCGTAGTGAAGTTCGGGGATATTAGGGTCGGCTCCGCACGCGAGGAGCAATCGGACGAGAGCTTCGTTCGCGACGGGCCTCGCGCCGCAGGCATAAGACAGTGACGTCACTCCGGCGCTCGATGTTGCGTTCGCGTCCGAGCCGTTTTTCAGAAGAATATCGGCGAGGTCGTCCCAGCCGTGCTGCGCGCATAATACGAGCGACGTGTTCCCGTTGGCGTCGACGGCGCGGCACTCCTCGTAGCTCAGCGTCTCCAAGGTCTGCTTGAGCAAGCCGGGAGACTCGGGTTTGTAGAAAGGTATGAGCTCGAACACTACAGACATCTTAATCCCCAAATCATCATCATCATCATCATCATCATCATCATCGATCCTCGTCGTCGTGTCAGCGGCAGCAGCAGCAGCAGCAGCAGTCTCGATTTTTTTTTTGGGGGCTTGGATGATCGTCAATTGCTTTCGTTCCGGCGACTGCTCTTCCTCGCCCCCTGCCGGCGCGACTCTGACCTCCTTGTACCGCGGGGGCTTCTTGCCGCGCCGCAGAAGGCGACGACGACGACGCCAGAAGATCATCATTTCGGAGGAGATAGTGTAGATACCCAATAAGATACCGTATCCTAAGATATGAGAGAGCCTAAGATATGAGAGTGACGACGGTGGTGACGGCCGTTGCCGCCCGCGAGATCCTCGTCTGGGAGGACGGCGTCGAGTTTCCGGACGGACGACGCCTCGAGTACAAGAAGCCCGCGCACAGTTCGAGGGAGTGCTTTCGTGCGGCGATGCGCATCCGCAAGTACGACGACGACTGCATGGGCTGCGACCCGACCCTAGGCTTTCCCGACACGACGTGTCAGAGTAATTGCCAGGACCTCATCGACGACCTCTACAAGCACTGCCGAGGCCATCGGAACGGGGTCTTCGACCGCGAGAAGCCCAAGACGATGCCCGACGGATACTTTTTCGATCCCCAAGATACGATTCGGGGGACCTGGGGAAACGAGGTCGAAGACGCTGTCCGGATTTCGGTGGAAAAGTGTGGCTGCGACGCCGCGGCAAAGACCGCCAGACCCCTCTATTGCGGCCTCCTGGTTTTTTTTTTTACGGCGGTATTGTGTGGGCTTTACTCGCTATTATTTTGATCATACGTATAATCCCCGCTCTTCTTCTCTGCATATGGCCGTTCTAAGTTAGCGCTGCTCATCGCGCCGCTGCGCCTCAATTTAGAGCTGCTCCTGCTGCTGCTGCTGCTGCTGCGAATATTGTGCGAGGAGCGGTCCGTTTAAGGAGATGATCTTCGTAGGACATCATCATCATCATCGAGCGAAAAACTGATGATCCTTTGACGAGGACGAGGCCAGACGTAGACAGCCTGGTGGTTTCAACCAACCGCGCTAGTACCTTATTTAGTTACGTTGTAGCGTGCGAGAAATGTCTCGAGGATCGCAGCTGCCGCGATTTGGTCTTCGAGGCCGTCGGGGCTGTTCTTGGGCAAACTGTCTCGCGCAGCCGCCGAAGAGTACCGCTCGTCAACAAAAGCCGTGGGAATTCGGAGGTTCCATCGGCGTACGATCTCCGCTACTTGGCGGCATCGAAGTCCCTCGCGGCCGGACTTCTCCAAAGGCCACCCAACGACCAAAACACCCGCGCCGCGCACAGCCTCGGGGACGGCGGCCGTGATAACGGTCTCCACCGGCACTATAACTTTGTACGGTGCCGAGGCGACGGCGATTCCAACTTTTTTGTGCCCGACATCCAGACCAGCAACGAGCGACTGTGAACGAAGGAGTTTGCGAGCGCACGCGCGTGCCTTCGACGACATCAACGGAATCTTCCTAACTACTAATCGACAGATGTTTGTCTGTTTGTTTGTTTGTTTGTCCCTCGATTTAGGGTAAGGATCAGGTAGGCGCGAGAGTAAGGATCAGGTAGGCGCGAGAGCCAGACAGTGATCCTCCAAGCCGTCTACGGCGACCTCGCAGACTATTTCCACGACCCGCGGCGGCTCTTTCAGCGCGCCATTCTCACGCCCCGTCGAAACGATGTTGTCGATGCTGACAACGCGCGCATGACCGCGGCCTTTTTTTCCCGGAGACGAGGCGTCGGAGTTCTTTTCGGCTGACTAGGCTGGGTCGGAAGACGACGCCTCGCTCTTTACAGTAGAGTTTTCAACTCCCTGACAACCAACGGATGCTGACTTTGATCGCGAGCTTAAACTGAGTCGACGACTCCACCCTACCCCACGTGCTGCGCAATACCGATAAGCCCCCTCCCGGCGTCTACACGCGCACTGTAGGTGAACTTACTGGGACCAGGTGAACTTACTGGGGTTTGAGATTGGGGTGAACTGGGACCACGTGAACTTACTGGGACAAGGGAACTTACTGGGTTTTTGAGTAAACTCAAAGTTAGCGGCGCGTGTGCGGATCAAAGCAGCTTAGATTGGCGGAGGTGAGAGCGACGAGCTGAGGAGAGTGGGGTGAGTGGAGTGTGAGCACGAGTGGGCTTACGCCGAACTTACTGGGGTTAGAGATTGGGACTAGGTGAACTTACTGGGACCAGGTGAACTTACTGGGGTTAGAGATTGGGACTAGGTGAACTTACTGGCGAACTTTGGCACTTGTCCTAACTACTAATCGACAGAATTTGTCTGTCTGTTGTTGTTTGTTGTTTGTCCCTCGATTTAGGGTAAGGATCAGGTAGGCGAGAGACTAAGGATCAGGTAGGCGCGAGAGCCAGACAGTGATCCCAGCCGTCTACGGCGACCTCGCAGACTATTTCCACGACCCGCGGCGGCTCTTTCAGCGCGCCATTCTCACGCCCCGTCGAAACGATGTTGTCGATGCTGACAACGCGCGCATGACCGCGGCTTTTTTCCCGGAGACGAGGCGTCGGAGTTCTTTTCGGCTGCGACTAGGCTGGGTCGGAAGACGACGCCTCGCTCTTTACAGTAGAGTTTTCAACTCCCTGACAACCAACGGCATGCTGACTTTGATCGCGAGCTTAATTCTTCGCAACCTCGACCCGTCGCACGGCCACTGCAACGGTACCAGATACATGATCGATCGTGTCGTTGTCACCGAGGCTCCTCCAACCTGTATCCCTTAAGGCCCGCCGACGCCAAACGATCAACAAGAGCCAGGGCCACGCCCCGCGAGGTCGGCGTCCTCTTGCCCAAGCCCGTCTTCTGCGACACGTCCAGCTCTACGT